>PVLC010015626.1:0-36964 GCA_004027655.1 Graphiurus murinus
CTAAATAGACACTTCACAAAAGAAGAAATACAAATGGCCAATAAGTGTATGAGGAAATGTTCCACATCATTGGCAATCAGGGAGATGCAGATCAAAACTACCCTGAGATTTCACCTAACTCCAATCAGAATGGCAATCATAAAAAACATGAACAACAACACCTGCTGGCGAGGGTGTGGAGAAGTGGGAACCCTAATACTTGTTATTTTTATAGAAACAACAATGAAAATAGAAATTAACAAAAAATCTAATGATACAAAGCACTCATTAAATTATTTGTAGAAGGAAGTTGCTCACTATAATAAATTCAACTATTAAAAGCCCATAGTTAACATCACACTGAATTCCCATGATGGTTAGGAGTAAGACAAAATTATCTGTTTTGCTCATTTCTATTCTACATTCTATTAGAGACTCCAACTAGAACAATTAGATGTGAAAATGAAATAAACAATATCCAAATTAGAAGAGAGAAATAGAATCATGGATGAGGTGATCCTGTACATAGAAATCTTGAGGAATGTACACACAAATTCAAGTTAATACATGAGTTCAGCAAGATAGTAAGATACATCGATATGCAAAATTTACTAGAAATGTACAATCTCGAAATTGAGAAAACAACTTCATTTCAATGGCATCAAGAAAAGAAGATATTTCGGAATACATTTCACCTACACACACTACAGGGTATATGATTTATGCTCTGAAATATGTAAAATGTTAAAAGAAATTAAAGAAGATATAAAATGAGATAATATCCCATGCTTATAAAATGGAAGAATTACATTGTTAAGATGGCAGTAGTCCTCAAATTGACCTATAGATTCAGTACAATCCTACTTGTTATTTTTATAGAACCAAGAAGCTTATTTTAAAATTCATACAGTAACGTGAAGAAAAAGAGTCAAAACAATCTTGAATTTAAAAAGTAGGAAGACTTACACTATCCAATCTTAGAATATACTACAAAAAATTACAGTAAATGAGACACTGTGGTACTGGCATTGGGTTAGCCTTATAAATTGTGAAAATAGAATTGGAAGTATAGAAATAAAACTTTACATACATTTATGGACACTTGATTTTCAACAAAGATATCAGATAATTTATTTTAAACAAATTATGGTGGAAAAACTCAATATTCCCATAGAACAGAATTAACTTGCATCCTAACCATATATTATATACAAAAATTAACTAGAATGTATAAAAATGAAATCTATAAGCTAAAGCTATAAACCACATATATAAAAGATAGGAATAACTCTTTCTGACATTGATTAGGCAGTAATGATTTTTCTTTTGTTTTATTTCCAGATAGATCTAGACTTGCATAAGCAAATTAGGAAATAATAAATAAGTTAGGTGCAATCAAAAAGAAGTATTTTTATGCTTGAAATTACACAAAGATAGGAAAAAAGAACCAATACAATGGTAGAAAATAGTTACAAATTATACAACTGATATAGAACTTATATGTAGTGATGTGTGTATTTGAATGTAAGTATATAAGAATGTGTATGTTTCATTTACAATAAAATCTATCTATGTGTATGTATATATATATTTTTAGATAAATGATTCATTTTAAAAATGGGAAAATTGTTTGAATAGATCTTTCCACAAAGAATATTGCAAATTCAGCTTCATTAACCTTGAAGAAAATGCAAATCAAAACCACAATGAAATATTACTCATATCCACTAGGAGTAGTATCATCTATAAGACAAGGGATTGATGTCCAGAAGAAAATGTAAAAACGCAATAGCAAAACAACCTAATTAAAGCTTGGGCAATAAACCTACATAGACATTTCTCAAAAGAAATCATACAAACAGGCAACAGGTGTATGAAAAAATGACTATCATCACTAATCATCAGGGAAATGCAAATGAAAACCACTGCAATATCACATCACCCTAGTAAGAATGGCTATTATCAAAAGGACTATAGATAACAATTGGTGGTGAGGATATAAAGAAAAGAGAGCCTTTGCACACTATTGGTGGGAATATAAATTAGTATAGATTTTATGAAAAACAGTATGGAGATTCTCCCCAAAAAATTAAAAATAGAACTATCATATAATCAAGCAATTCTACTAATGGGTATAAGTAGAAAGGATACGAGATCAATATTTCAAAGACATATCTGTACCCCTATGTTTACTGTAGCACTATTCCTAATAGCTAAGAAATGGAAACAATCTAATTGTCCACTGACTGATAAATGGATTAAGACAATGTTTAGTAGAATACTATTGAGTCATAAAAAGAATGAAATTCTGTCATTTGCCACAAGATGGGTGATACTAGACATCGTTGTTTTAAGTGAAATAAGTCAATCTCAGAAAGACAATTACCATATGATGCCATATAGGAATCTGATAAAAGTTCTCATAGAAGTAGAGAGTGCAAGAGTGGTTGCCAGAGGCCAGAAAAGGTTAAAAAACAAACAAACAAACAAACAAACAAACAAAAAAACAGCACCAAAAGATTACAAGCTCTAAGATTTCATTTTTAAGAAATGTTCAGAATAACCTAATCTATGGTGACAAAGTAGATTAGCTGTAGAAGGCTGAGATAAATTTAATGAGGAAGATAGGGTTTTTGTGTGTAGTGGCGATAAAAAAATTTTCTAAAATTAGATAGTGGTAATGATTGTGCAATTCCAAAATATACTTAAAATGCAAAATTATATACATCATAATGGTAGATTTGTGAATTGTATTTTGATAAAAGTTTTATTTAAATAAACAACAAAACAAGAAGAAAAACTATCCCCTAACTTCCATTTTGTGTTGTTTTTCATTTGCTTATTGTTTCCTTCTAAGGTTCCAAAACAAGAACCTTTGGAGCAAAACTATTTATGTTATTAATGTGAAGGTAATTTCTGTTAGTCATTATTTAAAACAATGGTATAAGTAAAAAACTACATTACTCTTTCAGATTTAATATAGCTTCAGCAAGTATGGAACACATGGATACACATTTTCTTCTGGCAAGCTACAAAGCTAAAAGAGATTTCAAATTGAAACATACACACATACACACACACACCCCAACACACACATACACACTCATACACACATCAGGTGGACACTTTATAATTTATGTCAATAGAAGAGTAAACACAGCTAAAGTCACAGATAGTCTGTTAAGATAGACTGTGGTGAAGTCACAGGCAGTAGGGGTTTATTTGGAAGGAGGAACAGAGGATTTGCTTGATATACAGAAGATTTCTTTTTAATGCAATCTGTACTTTTATAAACTGAGATATCACATGTCATATTTCCTGATTCTCTACTTCAGCAGATCATTTTGGGCTGGATTAGCACATTAGTTCTCTTGACAGAAAAAAAGAATAATACCCTAAGATTTTTCAGTAGCCATACTTTTAGAAGTGTGTTTCTCTGGTCTTTTCCTTTTCTAAATTGATATAGGAGCCATCCACTGGCACATAATCAGTTTCCCTCCCCAGCGAGTGTGCAGGATGATTCAGAAGGCTCTTATCTAAATAAACTCAGAATCTATAGGATTTATTTTTGGCAATGTTCTTCCTATATATCTCTATTTTATTATTTTTTATTCCCAGCTTATATAAATGGCTGAAAGAAAAACTAGGCCAAATGATTAATTTAATCACTGAAAGTAAACAATTTGAAATGAAAATTTCTCCTATTTAATGCAATTTCTGAAATTAAGAGGAAAAAGTTTGTAGACTTTTATGTAATGTGAATAAAATTGGTTTATCTTACAAATATTTTTTACAAGATACAGAAAGTCTGATTTTAAGACATTACAATCTCTTTTGTTGTTTCTTTCTTTCTTTTTGATGAAAAGGGAGGAATCCCAAAGCAACAATAAAATAACCAAGGGCAGCTTGGTGGAATTTTGATGTTTTCCCATATGAGAGGTTAGAAGACTGCTGGGAAGGTTCCCAATTCTCCATTACACTCCCTGAGATTCCATTCTTTGTGGGAAAATATGTATGTCATTTAAGCAGAATCATGCCATAATTTCTCTCAGATATGTTTTCTCATATTTAAATTTCTAGGTCCTTCATCTTTTGAAAATGATCCAAATTCTAGCCAGATGTGGTGGCATACACCTGTAATCCCAGTATATGGGAGGCTGAGAAAGAAGACCCTCATCTTCTAGGCCAGCCTCAGCAACTTAGCAAGACCTTTAGCAACTTAGAAAGATCCTGTTTCAAAAACTTAGAAAATAATAATACAAATAAAAAGAATGCCCCTGTGTTCAATCCCCAGTAACAAAACCCTCCAAAAATTAGAAAAAGAAATTCTGAATTCCAGATGTACTATAAAGCTCTCCAAGACCATCTACAGATGTTATAATGTTCTGCTTTTTGATTTCACTCTCTGCTTTATCTACACAGACTGTGTCTCATTTATTATTTTCAACCTTTGCTTTTTTTATACTGTGAGTTCCATGAGACTGTTTTCATTGTTCCAACTATAGTACCTTAGTGAGTAATCCCTAAATATATATTTGCTGAATAAATTCAAGAAAAAATATTACTCAGAAAGAAGAACTTGAGAAATTGCAAGCCATGAATTCTTCAATATAAGTCAACTTGACACATTCTACTCTTTGAAATTTGAGGGAGGGAAGGGCATGAGAAAGTAGGAATTTTATAGAATATACACTCAATGGAATTCTACTCAAATTTAAAGAAGAATAAAGTTATGTCATTTGCAGAAAGATGGATGGAATTAGAGAATAATATGCTAAGTGAGATCTGTCAATCAGAAAAAAAAGAAGGGGTCACATGTTTTCCCTAGTATGTGGATGGTAGAGAGAAATTTGGATATAAAAGGGTCTCCAGACAAAAGAAGGAGAAACCCCAGTGGAAAGATGGAGGGGGTTTAGAGGAGGAAAGTGAGGTGGTTGGGGGAGAATTAATGATGACAACACTTCAGTTGATGTCATGTACATATACAGAATTATCGATGCCAATCCCAATATGGGGCATGGGGAAAGGGAGGGAGTCGGGTAGGAGCTGGGGAGAAGCTAATTGAGTGCCATGTGCATGTATGTTTCTAGCACTCTGAACCTCATTACGATGTATGATTCCAATGCACTAATAAAAATTCTAAAAATTAGAAAGTAAGAATTTTTAGGGAGGGAAGAAAATATCGGACAAAGAAGCATTCTGAGGCATATACTGAGGAAGGCAAGTCTGGATGCACTTCTGTGGCATAGCTACTAAGAATCTTAGGATTGGCTAAAATTGTTGCGATCTCATAGGAAAGGAAAGTCTGTATATTACTCAAAGAAATGAGGATACGAAAATAGGCCTCATTTATTAATAAATAGTAAAAGAGAAATGGTATATCTCAAATAGGAGCAGGAACTGTCTAAACTCTTGATAAAAAGTATTATGAAAACTATGGTTAATTATAAACAACACATTAATCAGGAAAGTAGTAAAATCCTTTCAGAAATGGGAAATTTAATGAAATTCAGATTTTTTCAATATTCAAGACTTTTCACGAAGTTGATTCAACTTTGACCGGAATTTAGAAACAGAGGAGACAAAATCCCAAGGTCTGAGGCCAGGTTAAAGAAGTAGAGGGAAAAGTAAGAAAGGTTAAGTGCCAGAGAAAGAGCAGAGACCGAGAGGACAACATTCACTCTGAGCTTTAGATTTCTCAGTTATAAAATGAAAAGAGTAAAACCTGCTTCACAGGGTCGTGCAGAAGAAAGCAGATTCTGTGTGCAATTTCACTGTATACATCAGGCATACCTGAAGGATAATGCCCACTGTACATTTCAAATGGGACATTTCTGAATTTACCTCTACAAGAGACAAATGGCATTAGGTTAATTATAACTCAAGTGCTGCAGACCTATTAACAGGTGTTCTGTACTCTGATAATATAACTCTACAGGGCATTGCAGAATTACATAGACTGCTTATTTCCATTTTTGTTATATCTGAGAGGCTAACACGCTCATTTGGCTCTTATACTCAAATATCATCTTCTAACAGATGTTCAATCCCATGAAATGCAGGATAAAATCTGTGATGTCCTTGGCATACATTGGCTTAGTCTTTGATCTTGATATGGGAAAAGAAAACTTTTGGAGGATGTGATTAAATAAAAATGAGGATGACAATGACCCTGGACCACTTTCCAGAACCTGGGAGGAAAGAATCCTCTTTGAAAAGCCCATGGGAGGTCTCATGACATTTCACTTTCTGGCTTGCAGATCAATTTGTGTCATTTTTTCTACTTAATCATATATTAATTAATTTATTTACTGACTTATTTTTTAATCTCAGTTTCAAATATTCTCACTTAAAAGAAAATCTTCCCTAATGATCAAAACAGAAGAAGTAGAGACATTTAAATAGCCACAAACCCAGCAAGATTGAACTCAATTTATTTACCTCCATTTGGTCAAGAGCTGACTGTCTCTTAAAAAGCAAAATTTTAAGACCCAAGGGATTAACCAAGTGGAAAACCTCTCACTTTTCTAACTCTTTTTATACTGTGTCACATGCCTTTCACACTTTAGCCCATGTTCATATTCGTGTCTACTTTTGACTTTGATGAAAGTGGTCATATTATCACCACCTAAACTGAGAAACAGGGTAGAAGACTATTTTGGCTTGTGAGACTTAATTCTCACTCTGGAAGGCACATTCTTTATTGTAGTTATTGTTTGTTTATACCTCATACAGAAAACAAATACAGCCCAATGAAGACATCCGGGCAGTGAGGAGCTGTGACAGGGTTCCATTCAACATGGCGCCCACACTTTCTGGCCATCCTCAGTAAAGTTGTATGCAGCTATTGTGTAGAGCCAGGAAATCTAGTTGACAGTTATAATCTGTGCCATGCAGGGACCTTCGTTTGACCATCCCTCTTAGTCCAGCCCTTGAAGTTTTCACTGAGTATATTGTTGTTGCCTATTTTCTTTCTTTTTGACTTTTTTTTTTAAACTCTGGCACGGTTTTGAGGTTTATCTTTTAAAGAGGTAAAGATAGCCATATTGCTTGCACTTGTGTTCATCTTTTTTAGTTCCCTATGTTTTTTTCCCTCTGTCTTACCATTTTTCATAATTTCTTCAACCCCATTAATACTTCTGCACACCTAAGTGTCCTTAAAATGCAAATTAAAATTTTTAAAAAAACCTTTAAATGACACCATTTGATCTCAGAAGACCTAATATGCATTTATTTATCTCTTTGCTATTCTCTTTCTTGGGAAAACTCACTATATGAAAGTCACCTTAATGTTTATATTGTAACGCATCTACTAAAGCAAAAAAGTGGCCATGTTAGAGGTGGCAGGAATATTTGGTATGATTCAGTGTATCTTCATTACTTTACAGAAGATGAGACTGAGAACAGGAAATAAAAGTGATTCATCCGAGGTCATAAGGCAACTAGGAACCAGAAACAGGGGCAGGGCTTGGACACCGACAGTCCCCTGACTTAATCTAGTTCCCTTTCCTCTATATCGGCAGAGCTTATGAATTTTTATTGTCTCTCTTTTGTAGTCAGCTAGAACAGACCTTAATTAGAAACAAACACATGATATAGAATGTATGCCCTACTCAACATGGACATAGGAAAGCAATAAAGGGTTGTTTTGAGAAAGCCGTTCTTTCCTTTGGATCCAGAGACAAGTCAAACATAAGAAAATGTCATTATAACGAGAGTCCCAGAGGGGCTGACCCTGCCTGACCGCATCGTGGGCTTACCACGGATTTGACAACCGAGGTCATAATTTTGTCAAGAGATGCTCTATTTCTAAGGTGCCCAAAGCGTCTCCTTCAATTTAATCACTTGTAAAACTCCATGGCTTCTGCTAGAATGGATGATAAATTGATTTTATCCTCTGGTAGTTGGGAAGCACTAATCTCGTTTAGCGTTCTCTGTGTATGTTGCATGCACATACACACAGGTAAGGCATGCACAGGCACACGCACGCTAGGTACTGAGCATGTTCCTGAACATGCAGCTGAACTCCCTGTACCAGGCAGTCATGTCACTATTTTTTGAGTGAAAATGAAGAATTTAATCAAATTGTCAGTTCAGTAAATGTATTTTAAAGCATTATATCTTTTCAAGGGGATATATTTAGATAGAAAGAGAGATAAAGGCATTGTAGTGTAACAATTAAACCCAAGCCTTTGGGATTCCCAGTCAAACTAATTGGCACATAAATTTTCGTCAGCATGCATGGCAGCTACATGTATATTACAAAGTGCTGTACTCTCCTGACTATTGATTATTTGCACTGCATAATCATGCTTTACCCTGTTTCGGTGACAGAGTATCTATGCTACTTAATTTCATTCTGTTGTGTATGAGTGTATATATGTAGAGAGAGAAGGAAGAAAGAAAAAGAGAGAGAGCTTTTCTGTTTGTTTGTTTGTTTGTTTGTTTGTTTGTTTGTTTGTTTTGAAGTACTGGGGATTGAACCCAGGGGCATTCTGCCTCTGAGCTAAACCCCCAGTCTTATTTTTAACTCATTATTTTGAAACAGGGTCTCACTAAGTTGTGGAGGGCCTCACTAAGTAGCTGAGGCTGGCCGAGAAACCAGATCCTCCAGTCTCAGCTTTCCAAGTACTGGGATTACAAGTGTGCACCACCAAACCTGGCTGAGAGATAGAGTTTTGAAGATGATGGTATTTAAAAACTATTTTATTAATAATTCTCAAGAGTAATTATTAATACATCTATATTTTTGTATCTTTGATTCATTTATTGCAGACAAAATTTTTTCTTTGGTTAATGTTACCTAATTTAGCATCACCTAATTCTATATAGAATTGTATGGAAAATTTTGCAAATAGGATTGGGCAGATTTTTCCCAAGAGGCTGCATATTCCCACTTTATTCTCACTCCGTTTGCTTAGTGATAACCTATCAATGTCTGTTCTTCAGCAAACATCTGGAATGGAAGAGAGGGAGAACCTCCCACAGCTGTCCTGCCTGTTTTCACCACTCTTGCTTCCTGTAGACTTGGTAGATCTGAGACCTTTACTTTCCTAATCTCTCCCAGAAACCCCAGCATGGTGTTTTCTGTTCCCTAGTCATTCATCTTTATTCCATTATGAGTTGATTCTAGATCACTCCAGAAAGCGTTATCTAAACAATAGTAGTGTTTTCTGTTCCCTAGTGATCTTTCTTCATTCTATTATGAGTTGCTTCTAGATCACTCCAGAAAAAATGATCTAAATAATAGCAGGAGAAATATGAACATGGTCTTTCTAAAACCCATCAGAGTAAATTTTTACATCCTTTAAAGCTATTTAATAAGACATGGCACAAATATGATTCCAAAACAAGTTATTACTTTTATAGAGTCATGACTTTGGAGTTTCTGCTCTACAGAATATCTCATTTTCTAGATTTAGAAAAAAGTATGCTAGCCAAGAAGATCCAAAGTGGGTCATTTTTCAGGAAGAGATTTGTCACCGTTGAACAAACTGAGACAGCTTTTTTATACTGTTTCTAAAATCAATTTTGGCTGATCCAATTGTATAAACAAAAGAATATAGATGAAAAGATAATGTCCTATGTGCTCAAGACTGATCTCAAGCAGAGCTCATGCCAAGAGAAGAAAGTTAAAAAATGCGAGCATCATTTTATTTCTTTATATACTGGTATTGTCATTTTGAGTGTATCTTCCTGGATTATTATGGATATATTATCAAGCAAAAGCCTAGTAAATAATTGGAGAGAGACCACTTCAAATAAAAACTGACAAGGCAAACATGAGCCTTAGGACACACATCTCTGAGCAGGGCGATACAGGCAATGCAGTCCTCTGTTTTAGAGTTCCTTACAAGGAATTCTACCAACAGAGGCATTGTCTTCATATCTCTTTAAGGAAGATGTGCAAAGATTTACACACTGATGTTTAGAACACAAGTGCTCAAAGGGAGAACCAAGAAAGAGTGGCTAAACTCCCCATGTTTAAAAGGAGTGAATGAGTTCACGATGTCTAACTTAAATGCAGTAATTTGCCAAAGATATTCTCATGAGCAAGATGAATGTGGAAATAGTTACAGCATTTGACAAGGACATGTTGGTCTGAGGAGAAGTCCTCCTTTACACTGTGGGTAGCATAGATGTTACCTGTGCTTTCCTCTGCCTTTTCTCTTCCTCCATCCATTTTTTTTTCTTTGTCTCCCTCCCTCCTTTTCTTTCCTATGTGCTTGAACTTAGCCAACATTTTCAACCAACAGTAGACCAATAATGTTGTACCAAGATGAAAGCTGGCAGGACATATTCTTTAGGGTTTTGTTTTGATACTGGCTACTCACATTCTAAACATCCTACTTCTAAGGACATTATGTTTCTGAGTTATATACAAAAAAACCAGTGCACTTTTACCCATCTGAGTTCCATCTGGGAATTAAAGGAGAAAAAAAAGACAATATATTTTTTTCCTCTAAAAGTCATCTCCATTTTTGTATCCCTGTATCTTTAGGTTACAGATCCAAAGTTTCAATGCAGAACCATCTTGCACCCTCTACTTAAAAAGAACATCCCACCAGCAGGCATAATAAAGCTAGTCAGCCACCTTTTTCTGAAAATTGTGAGAAATTTAGTTTCAGAATGTAGGTTAAGTCTGACTGCATAATTTCTAATTTGCACTGCAAATCTAGGCACTCTCTTGACTTTCTTTGTCTTCTCAGGTAAGGAGTGTGAGTTCCATGTCAGTTTCTGAATGTATAGAAGATTCACTTGAGGGCACCAGGTTTCTCAACAGGAAGGAAGCCCCAGGGATAGACTGACAGTTCCACTGGCTGCCTGGCCTTTTCTGCAGAAGCTCCTCCAATGATTGGAGTGAAAGAACAACTCATAAGCATCCTTCACACCAGTCAGTCTTATCCTTTGGGGAATTGATTTCTTGTCCCTGTGACTCAGCTTTTTATTCCCAAACAGGCTAATCTGGGCCAGAAAAGCTCTCATGAAAAGCAACAACAATAATGAAAACAAAACTAAATATATATTAAAGGAAATTAAGCTTATTTTTGGATTTCTCCTTACTTATGTAGAAATGATAATACATTTCCATAAATGGTCTTGTTATCAGACCAGAGGTTCATAACCTTTCCCCCCGCAAACCCTTGTGAGCGTGGGCTAACAGGAGCCACCATGAGAGTCCATTAAGCAACAGAAGTCCACATACTGAATTCCACTCAGGCCTTCTTGATTTGGAACCATCTTAGTTCTATATTGAACATTTATTTTTATATACAAGCCTTGCAATTTCTCCTTTTTGGGATTTTTCTTGCTGTGCCAAAATCTTACACTTTTAATAATCAGATAACAAATACTCTAGAAATAATACGATTTTAAGTAAAATTGAGGGAAATAAAAAGCACATTTGCAGATATTCATCTTTGCCATGATTTCCATTATAATAATTATATGATTGGCTTAGATTTTAGTCAAGCCATTTTCACAGAATGAGAAAAAAGTATTTGTTTAACCCCTTAGTAGTTACTATGCCCCCCCAATAGGTACAGAATTTTAATTGCTGGCATTGAAACGCCTCATTTTATGATGGATAAAAGTTCCATTAAGACAAATAAACTATTCAAAGTTACAGAGTGAGTTCGACAACCGAAAAGAGAAGTCCATAAATACAAACCTCTCCTTCCCTAAATGACCAATTATGCATTAAAATTATTTAAATGACATTTCAAAGTGCAAATACTTTCAGTATTTTCCCTGTTGGCTAGGTAAAAAAAATAGAGAGAGCATGAGATACAAAGAAAATCAAACTACAAAGTGAATTCTGCAGTTAAATGTATGGCTGGTTTCTTTTTCTACCTGCTTTTTCCAATAAACATGAATTGCTTTTTTTTTTTTGCGGTACTGGGGATTGAACTCAGGGGCATTCTACCTCCAAGCTATACCCCCAGCCCTATTCTTTAGTCTTTATTTTGAAACCGAGTCTCACTAAGTTGCGGAGTGCCTCACTAGGTAGCTGAGGCTGGCCGCGAACCAGGATCCTCTGGTCTCAGCCTCCCGAATCCTGGGATTACAAGCGTGCCACCATGCCCGGCTCATGTATTGCTTTTTACTGAGAAGTATCTGCCTCCATCAGTGTTGGCCTTGCTTTGGCCATTTTATCTACACCTCCACCACTAACACACTATTCCACACTGAAGATTTCTTTCCTTTAACCCTCATCACCGCATATCACATTGTATATTTTCTTCTTTACCTTGTACATTGTCTGTGTACTGCTCCAGAATATGAGCCCCAGGAGGGCAGACAGGTTTCTATTATGCACTCAAGCATTTTTTTCCCCAGTTCTTAAAACAGTACCAGAAACTTAGTAGGTGTTTAATAAATACTTATTTAATGAAAATAAAGCTAATGATTATTGAATGCATGAGGTATTGGAGTATTAATACAAGGATAAGGTAAAAATTGTTTGTATCCTATAATATTCTCATTATGATAGAAGAAGTAAGAAAAAGTCTTGTTTTGGCATTCAAGTTAAAACTGAATTATTTTATTTCTTGGATACTCTGCATATCTTTCTATGTGGTTTCATAGTTCTTTCTAGAACAATCCTGGAATATGATCACAGGGGAATGGAGACCCTGACGGCAATGTGGAGATGCTGAAAAGCTATGAGCTAAGAATTACTCATAGGATGAACTCTTGTTGGGCGGTAGTCATTAAAATGCAGCAATGGAGAGGGGTGACCCCATAGCTGCTGAGAGGTGGTGGTGTCTTACATGAGTTCAAGCATGCAGGCTTGGCTCCAGTCTTTCCTGCTGTGTTGGTGTGCAGCTGTTCAAATTTAAATCTCCGGGGTTTCCCTACCTCTTGTAGGATTTACCAGAGGAAAACAGTTGTTTTTAAAACATGCTTTCTTTCTTTCTTTCTTTCTTTCTTTCTTTAGTGGCACTGGGGATTGAACTCAGGGCCATTCTACCTCCGAGCTATACCCCCAGCCCTATTTTTTTATTCTTTATTTTGAAACAGGGTCTCACTAAATTGGGGGGTGCCTCACTAGGTAGCTGAGGCTGATGGTGAACCCGGATCCTCCGGTCTCAGCCTCCCAAATGCTGGGGTTACAAGAGTGCACCACCACGCCCGGCTTTAAAACATGCTTTATAATTACTCTTTTTTTTTTTTTTTTTTTTTTTTTTTTTTTTTTTTTTTTTTTTTTTTTTTTTTTTTTTTTTTTTTTTTTTTTTTTTTTTTTTTTTTTTTTTTTTTTTAGGCAGCAGTATGCAGAGTTGAATGAAGAGCATAAAGACACAGGGAACAGGTAGGCATTTTTAGGGTGGTATGGTCCTAATAGGTCCATAGCTTTGCTTTAAAATAACTATGCATCTCAGATATACAACAAAGGCCTGGTTTAACATAGTTCTATACTTTTTATTTATGACATTCCTAAATAAATCTGATGCAAAATGCAAGTATGTGTTCCTTATAACCTTCTTGTAATAAATATGCACAGTAAGCAAGAGAAGGAAGGAAGAAGGAAGGAAGGAGGAAGGAAGGAAGGAAGGAAGGAAGGAAGGAAGGAAGGAAGGAAGGAAGGAAGGGAGGGAGGGAGGGAAGGAGGGAGGGAGAAGAGAGGGAGAATGAGCATTCTTTGCACATCTCTGGCAGGAATGTGGCAATATAAATTCTGCCTGTGTGAAAGTCTTTGAAAAGAGAGGATCGACACCATGTATGAATAGATGCTCAGAGACAAGATAAAAGGAAGAAATCAAGGTATGCTCCAAACTCCCAAAACTGAGGGATTAAGAAATATAAAATGAGAACATCTAAAGAGTAGACTAAATTTGAGGAACTGTGTTGTTTCCTTTTAGCCATTCAACCTTTTGTCAACACTTCTCAAATGCGTTGAAAAATCTCCGAACATTGATTTTGTGGTTCCATTGTTTTTTCATGTTGCTTACATATTTATTTGAGTCTATCTCTACCTGTCCCCCTCCCCTGTTTCTAAAGCATTACTGCCTTTCTTTAGGTCCCAAGAGCCTGCAGATCTACATGATTCGCTCACTGCCTATTTTGACATGCTGAGTTCACATTAATACCTAAGTCTACATTCCCGGACTTCATGGGGATCATGTATTCCAAGCTTTCATGAACTCTTCAAATAGCAGCCGTCTCATTTTCTTCTCTCACTTTTCTGTTAGGGAAATGGGTCAGCAAGCCCCTTCGCCTCTCTTCACCTCTCACATGTAACATCATGACCATTTGTTAAAGGAATTATAACATTAGCATAAAGTTGTAAATTATCTAATAAGCAATAAACCATAGCTTCCTTGGTTGGGCGTTTTAGTCAGCTGTTGTGCTTCTGTGACAACAATACCTGACAATAACAACCTACAGGAGGCAAGATTTATTTAGCTCATGGTTTAGAGGTTTAGTCCATAGTCAGCTTGTTCTGAGGAAGGAAGCTCATGACAACATAAAGTGGAGGAGGAAAGGGACATACATAGTCCACAAGTCCATACCTCCAGTGAACTCTCCTCCAGCCTGGCCATGTGATACCACTTATGTATAATATCACCCAATAAATACATTCAAATAATTAATCCTTCAATGGGTGAGTTCACCAATAAGGTTAGAACTGTCAGGATTCAATTATTTCACCTCTGAAAATTTTTACTTATTTTTTGTAGTACTAGGGATTGAACCCAGGGGCATTCTACCTCTGAGTTACACCCCCAGCCCTATTTTTTATTCATTATTTTGAAACAGGGTCTCACTAAGTTGCAGAGGGCCTCATTAAGTAGCTGAGGCTGGCTTTGAACCTATGATCCTACTGTCTCAGCCTCCCAAGTACTGGGATTACAAGTTTGTGCCACCACACCTGTCACCTCTGAACATTTTTGCACTGCCAATACATGAGATTTTTCTAGGGGTCATTCTATATCCAAACCATAATAAAGGACATAATACTTATCCATTTTAAAAGAGGAGTTTGACAAAAAGACATATATTCATGATGTTTTCATTTCTATTTAATGAATGCTTTTAGGAATCCTTTAAATGTCTCTATCAACTGCCCTTTCACTTATAAATAAATCCAGATAAGGCTGTCAAAATACACTGCACATTAGCAGGGCATTTTTAATAAAACTAAGTATCAATCATTGTCTGGCACCGGAACAACTTAGTATTTGCCTTCTAGTCTATCATAATCTGTTTTGTTATCTTTTTAATATGAGAGAAATTAATCAGTGGCTTAACTCAATTTGATCATGATTCATGTGTATTAATACTTAATCAAAGAGGATGGGGCTCCTGGTAAATCTTATGCTCTAAAGAAAACCATTCTTCAAAGGTTAACACTATCAGTTTGGCATTGGGTCCCTGATGAAGACATCTGAAAGCCTCTCTATTTTTGTCTGCAATAAAATGGTGTGGAATCGAGCCTCAGTGTGAAGTTCCCGTGCTGCTGGAAAAGGTGCCATGTTTTCTTAGAGAAAACACTTGGCACTGAGGTGAGGGGAATACACAGAGGAGTGGTACTTAGGGAGCCAAGAACAGATGTGAAAAAATGAGGCAGGAGCCTTTTGATTCTCCAAGGCTTGAGGCGAAGTCCCATCTGTCAAGCACCTCTCTTGGCTCTCCCCAAAGAATTTGCCTCCAGCTCGGCAGATTGTCCCAGCAATTCAACGGCTCGCTCCCAGACCTGTCACATTTGTCATCCCAAACTTCCCACCACAGGCTCATGTGAGCACTCTGAAGTCCCTTTCTCCATGATTAGCCAGTGGCCTTCTGGTGACCCTCCACGGCCCATGTAGGGGTTCTCCTAGTGACGTTAACACTGGAATGTCAGAGCCCGTCCCACCCCAAAACACTACACTCCCTTTTGAACAGACTGTAGGATCCACAGAAGGAGACAGAAGTTACGCGTGTCCCAGACACACTTAGTAGCACCGTCTCAACCTCAGTGTGACCATCTTTACACTTCTTAAACATTAGAGAGAAGGAGGTATTGCCTTGTTGTGGACTGCCGTGGTTTGAGCAGTTATGGTTAGATATAGAATGTCTCCCTTAGAGTTCATGCACTAATATTCATAGTTTATATTTAAGACATGAGGGTTGCAATGGATTTACTGGCTACTGAGCACGAACCTATGCAGGTAGGGTGTGCTGGAAAGAAGTAGGTTCTTGGGGTGTGGCCCTGGGAACCAGGCTTTTGTCTTTTTGCATTTCCTAGCTTGCTAGCACTCTTGCTTCTGGCTTCCAGGATCTGAGAGCAGAGCCTATTTCTTGTCCTCTCTCTGCTTCCCTCCTCCATGATGTAAGCTCCACAGACCCAGCCTGTCATGGGCTGAACCTCTAAAATCTCCCTAAACTGACCAAATAAATTATCCTTCTTCTAACTTGTGTGGGTTGTTGTTCTGGGTTACAGCAATGAGAATGCTGAGTGAGGCAGGGGCTTCATACTGATACAATGAAAAACATACACTTTTAAATTTGAAATGCCAATTTTTCACAAAAATTAAAATCTAATTATATGGATCCCCCATGATCTGGGGCTTGCCACCTCTCAAAGGGAGATGCACTCCATCAAGAAACATGAAGAGGAAGCATCTGGTCAGGAATCAATTGGACCAATCTGGACCGTGTCCCAGCTCTGCCATTTGCCATAAGACCTGTAGCTTGGGTAATTTGTTACACCTCTGATCTTAACTTTCCTCATCTATAAATTGCTGTAATCCCCTGCATTTCTTAGAGTTGTTGTAAACATTGAGTGGAATGTCATTAGGACACAGGGGACATATCGCAGGTGATAAGTATATCTTCCTCCTTCCCAGCTGGCCTCTCTAACATGACCTCCCCAAAAGGAATGGGTAATAAAGCCTGCTTGATGAGAGGAATTTTTTCCCACATTTTATTCATTCTATTTTTTAAAGCATTGCCAACTGTATGTGCATTTCCAGCATTGCCCCCGCTCCAAAAAAAAAAGAGAGAAATAAGTCATTTGCAGTTATTTCCTCATTTTTACCATATCTTTACAAGAACTTTAAAGCCTAAAATCAACTAAAAAGGATAATTACTACCATTTGTAAGGTCACCTGGCAAAATCAGAACACGGTGAATCCTCTCTCCATCTCTCTCATACATACATGCACACATTATTATAATGCTACTGAGACTTTTTTCTATTTGCCATTCTATTATTATCTACATGATTAATTTCTAAATTATTTTGTGGCTTTTGGGCCAAGAGTAAAGAAAATAGAAAATGATTGTCTTAAAAATGTGCCTTAAAAATAAAAGTATGAGAGAATTGGGAGGAAATTTGATATTCTAAATTGAAGACAGACGAGTCATTAACAAAAAGTCAAGAAGATATGTGTCACATTTAATTTCTATTCATGGGTCATACTAATAAGGGTAACATAGATTTTAACAAAATATGTGTCTTCCAAAAGTATTTAAAAAAAGTAGTTTCGAAACAAATGCATATTTTGTTTTCTTTATTTTTTTATTGATTCAGTTTCAGAGAAACTTTTGTACACTATTTTTTGCTCACTCTTAATTTCATTCTTATCAAAAGGATTAAAAACACATTTGTGAATATACAAGCCATGCAAGATAAAAAGAAGCCTTTGTCTACTAGGATGAAGTAAGTATTTATGTTATCCTGAAAAAAACTGTAAACTGAAAAATTTAATGGAGAAACTTCATGCACAAAAGAGGTAGATTCTATATGATATTTGCTTCATTGAGATAAAATTCAGTCTTTATCAATATGATTATTTTGTGATTGACAACACAGATTTTACCCCCCTAATTTTGAGAGACTTAACTATAATGTGCTAACTGGTTATTCTGTATAGTCTCAGTGAGAATTCTGGCAAAGGGATTTCTTCATTGAGATTTCTGGAGAGCCATTTCTGTACTATTATGCCAACACTTCATCTGGCTATTGTTACTTTTCTTGGCTTGGCAGGATGGCTCACCTAAGTGCCAATTGACATCCTTTGAATAGGTTAGAAATGACCAGGTTCCGGAGGTGAACTCCACTGAGCCCAACCAAGGATCTGCCAAGCACCCTCCTCCTTGGGTCCATCTAGCTAAGAGGAATTTGTCTATGGAAGAAAGTGTGGAATTATCTATAAACTAAATGGAAGATAACACCCTGAGAACATTTATATCAAGACCATAACTTTCTAAAATTATAAACTACTAAGAAACAAAAAATGCAAACTTTAAATCTAACATCTGTGTTGAAACCAGCTCTCTGGTTCTTCCTTTGACAATATTTATGATCCTACTTTCTTTTTTTTTTCTTTTGATGGTACTGAGGATTGAACCCAGAGGTATTCTAGCTTTAAGCTACACTCCTAGCCCAGTTTCACTTCTTATTTGGAAACAGGGTCTATTGCTAGGTTGATGAGAGTCTCACTACTTGCTTAGGCTGTCCTCAAACTTGCAATCCTCCTATCTCAGCCTCCCAAGTATCATTTTTTAAAACCATCAAATAGCAAATGAAAACCACTGCATTAAGGATACAACAAATGCAATTATTGTTTTACTTTAGCAGTTATCAACAGTAAATATTTTAATTACTAGAATTTTTTTATTTCCAAATCATGAATAGATATTTTATCTTCATATCAAATTCTTTAAGATCTATCTTCCTCATATCTGGTGTTCCGAAAATATTTGGTGTATAAATTAAGACAGATGTGGTTCTTTGTGAGGGTATTTATGTGTATATACATACACATACAATCTTTTCTCAGTATGCATGGGCAATTGGGTCTAGGACCTCTGCTAATACCAAAACTCAGGGATTATAGAACCAGGTGTAAAATACTATTGTATTTATATTTAACCTACAATATCCACCTAGTATACTTAAAATCATATCAGGGTTATTTATAATTCTTAATACAAAGTAAATGCTATGAAAATAGTTATGATACTATATTGTTTAAATAATAATGGCAAAGAAATACATGTTCCATGTAGATACAATTTTTTCAGTCTGTGGTTGGTTTAATTTGCAGATGTAGAACCTGTGGATATGGAGACTAATTTCAAGGTACAACTTAAAATCATATATCAATCATATATACAAAAAATGTGTGTGTTTGTATTTACATAGGTATACACATAATTTACATTTTCTTTACAAGCCGTATAATATTCAGAAAGATCCCTTTCCATTCTTTTCATGTTTTGGAATATTTTACTTCCTCCTTGTTAATCCTTAGCTCTTTCATATAAATTATGGAGTCAACTTGTCAATTTCCACAATGCATGCTCTAGAAATTTGATTTGGTTCTTGTGACTGTAACTTTGGTTTCTTCTGAATCTTTTCTGTTGTTGTTTGCAAGCTATTGTTATGTTTCTACTATTGATTGTTCTTCTCATAATAAATGATGCTTTATATATGGCCATCCTTTGGAGTGTAGATTGAAGGTGCTTTCCTCCAGAGGAGATTTGTGTCTGCCTCAGCTGGGCTTTGGAGGTCCCTTTTCCATCTTCAGCACTTGACAATAAATTCTTGGTTGAGATTTCCCCTCTATTCAAAGTCAAATTCGAGTAAATCTGGTGTTTTTGTGCCTCTATACGATATGCTCCTCTATCGCTCCATTCCTGCTTCTGATGATGTGTCCTACTGAATCTTGGCCATGCTTAAAAGTCTAACTACTACTACTACTACTACTACTAATAATAATAATAATAATAATAATAATAATAAAATTATCTAAAGGGAAAATATAACATTATCACAAAGTGCAAAGTCTAATTAATTCCACAAATCTATTACCCAGCAACAATAAAAATCGCTGCATGTATTTTTCTACAGTGTTCAAATCTATTAGTGGAATCTGAATAACAGTTGGAAGTAACAACCACAATTATTACAGTGATGAGGAGGAAAAATACATTTAAGGAGTGCTTACTATGCTCTAGAAGTTGTGTTAAGTGTTTAAAACATTACTGTGTTCAATTGTCACAAGACGCTCTCATAGCCCCATTTCCCAGATGAGGGAATCAAACACAGAAGACAGCAACTTGCCAAAGGCCACCTGAGTGACTGATGTGGCATTAAACTTCAGATCTCTCTAATTCTAGAGCCGATTCCTTCCCGTGGCAAATGTCATGGGTATACAGATATTACCAAACTTTTCTCCGAATGCTAAGAGTGTAAAATGAAAGGAGGTTTCAGAACTGGTTGACAATAACTAAGTAGAGAACTTTAGCAGTATTGGGAGATATGGAAATTAAGCTACAGTGCATCTGTGGATGTGGTGAGTTTATTAACTGATGTATTTCAATGGCTTAAATGACTTGAAAAACAGTTTACAGGAACTGTTTAATACTGACAAGCAGTTTTAGGTTTGTACCATCTGGATAGATTTTGGTGCCTTGCCAAAGAACTATATATATATATATATATATATATATATATATATATATATATATATGAAATATATATATATATATACACTTAAATTGGCCATGTTAATCATACATCATATTGAGACTTAGTGTAATATAAACATAAGTATCTAGGCTTCAACACTGATATTTTAGAAGACCACTTCCTTAGTATACCTCGGTTTGAAGAAACTGCTTCCAGTTAAAAATGTCATGAAACCAATCTTAATTGTCTAATTGATAGTGAGAGCTTATATTCTGCCAAAAGGGATGCAGGAAATTCATAGCAGGCACCATGATTTCTATCAAGAGGTCACCCTCAAGGACTAAGATCTTTGGAATCCAGAAAATAGAATATGAACATTATATATAGATATAATATATACATTTAATTTTGGCAACCTATGGAAATCATGCCTATTTTTGTTAAGCCATGACTGGTTACCTATAATTATATCATCCCCTCTCCTGTTGATTCTCACTCCATCTCTCCTAGTCTCCAACCCTTTTTTCTTCTATTGACTTATTTTATTTTTATAAATTTATCCTCATACATTTTATATTCCCTAATTATAAATATACAATTTTATATTTTCAAAAACACTTTAGAGAGCAAGACTTTATTCTATAAAATTATTTGCTGTTAGTAAATGATTACCATATTAATCCCAGAAGGTAACATTGACATGGCCATGATTTTCTTACCTAAAATTTATGAGTATGTTTTTTTTTATTTTATATTTTTATTTTTGGTACTGGAGATTGAACATAGGGGCATTGTACCTGTGAAGCTACATCCTCAGTTCTTTTTATTAATGAATTTATTTTTTGAAACAGAGTCTCACTAGGTTGTTGAGGGCCTTGCTAGGTTGCTGAGGCTGGTCTAAACCTGCAATTCTCCTGTCTTAGCCTCCCAAATACTGGGATTATAGACATGCACCACCATGCCTAGACAAGGGTATGGTTTCTACCAGTCTAATTGTATTCTTCTAAAAATGTTTAACTTAAATAAGGATTGTATTAGCTGTGTCAGCAATCTCAAAACTAATTTAGCCAACTTGACATTTGATCTTCAACTTTAAAATATAGAAAATGGACTCCTCCTTTGTGCACATAATAGAATTATAATTACCCTAATAACATATTCACAAAGCAATTAGAATTTTCACATTCATTGTATGTTTTAACTGGTTTTACTTGCTTTAGAAATCAATGTTAATAAATAACACTCTTTAACTGAGATTCTGAATGAAAAATTCACTTTACCAATTTTATATGACCAGATAATGTTCTAGTTAAAACTAAAATCTGGATTTTCAAATACCAAATTGTTATTAATTGACTTACAACAAATGTAAACTTGTTGATTAATTAAAACTCTTCTTTTTTGCCTAGGATTATTGTTGATGCATTATATTTGTCCTATGAAATAAAATATCTTATTACACTAGGATTTCAGGAATATAAATAGTTAATTCAGGGCAGTTAAACAGTGGAGTTCATGTTAGTATTTTTTTTCTTTACATAGGAAAACTTCTGAAGAAGTTAATGTAGTTTTATTCTTTTTTTTCTTTTTCTTGTGGGTATTAGGAATTGAACCTGGGAGCATTCTACCTCCAAGCTACACCCCTAGCCCTTTTTTAATTTTTATTTTGTAACTGGGTCTCACTAAATTGCTGAGGCTATCCTTGAACCTGTGCTTGGTCCTCCTGTCTCAGTCTCCCAAGTACTGAGATTACAGGTGTGCATCACCATGCCCAGCAGTATTGTTCTTTACATTGGTTTAAGATCTTACATTGACTTAAGATTGACAGAAAACTACTGGAAGTGTTTGTGGGACCACACAGTGCATAGAGCATTTCTGTCCATTATTCACATATTCTCTACAGTCCTACACTCAGATTGACTTAAAAAGTAATGAATGAGAGTACAGCCTAAGTTGTGTTTTAAAGGATATACTCAATTTTTCTTCTTTAAAGTATAATAATATTTATTTGACTCAAAATTTACTCAATTCCTTATGGTTTGTCTTTCTTAAAGTTAGATATAAAATATCCCTTAAAGATCTCATTTATTATTGCTTGGAAGCTGATGGAATTGAATCATGAAAGCTGCAACCCAGCCGGGCGTGGTGGCGCATGCTTGTAACCTCAGCATTTGGGAGGCTGAAACTGGAGGATCCGGGTTTGAGGCCAGCCTCAGCTACCATAGTGAGGCACTCCACAACTTAGTGAGACCCAGTTTCAAAATAAAGAATAAAAAATAGGGCTGGGGATGTAGCTCGGAGGTAGAATGCCCCTGGAGTTCAATCCTCAGTACCGCAAAAAAAAAAAAAAAAAAAAAAAAAAAAAAAAAAAAAAAAAAAAAAAAAAAAAAAAGAAAGCTGCAACCCCAGCACTTGTCATGGATTTCCTGGGTTGTAATTTGTAGGTTGGTAGGGTGTGATGTGACAGGAGGAGGTGGTCCTTGGGGGTGTGGCCTGGAGGATTATATATGCTCCTCCTCCTCCTGCTGTCTCTCTTGCTTCTGGCCTTCATGATGTAAAGAGCAAAGACCACCTGCTCTCCCACAATCCCTGGCCTCTCATGGACTAAACTCAAAACTGTAAGAAAATAAATCTTCTTTCCTCTAAGTTATGTGGTCAATCTTTTCAGATGATAGCTACAAGAATGCTTACTAGAACAGTCTTATCCTAAAATAAGCAAGTCAACTTAATCCAGTACTTTCATTATCTTTATTCTAGAAAGAATATATTTTATAAACTAGAAGATATTTTAGAAAAAAAGTCCATGAGAACAAATCCTTCTCTATCTACCACTCTATAGTCAATTCATAACAAAGCCCCTCTTCTAAAATGAAAAATAATGATAATAATTATATTCATGAAAAAAAGAAAAGAATCCATTTTCTTTTGAGAAAATAAACACCAGGATTTAGTTAGGATATTTTTTTCTCCAAAGCAGTTTTGAATTCTGTGGTATCTTCAAAAGTGATAAGCTTGGACAAAAAAAGTATACAATTTTTCTTTTGTTGAAATGTTGGATATGAAACGGAATTTGCTAATGAATATGAAATATTGCAAGATTCTTCTGGTAAGTATTGTAATTACTTGGCAATAGACACTGAAAGCCTATTTTAAATTCATTCTTGTAACTGAAGAATAAAAACTTTCCATTTGCACTTAAAGGCAAAGGAGAGAAAAAATAATAGTGAACTTGATACTTTTATCTCAAACTGGTAGATATATCAAGGTTTATATACTGAAGAGAAGAAACACTAATGGGAGATCCCTTTCTGAGACTCATGGTTCTTGGTTTCAACTATTATGCACATATGCAAGATGGTTTTTCAGTCAATATCAATTCACCTGACACCTCACTTGGCCTGCGTTTCAATTTAGAGTGCTTTAAGAATATTTTGAATTTCTCAACCTAGAAAACACAGATGTAGTTGAAACTTAAATTCCCCAGCTTCTCTGAGACTTCCTAAACTTTTCATGTCTGCTGTCAGGTTGTGACAACATCATTAGCTCAAACTCCCTGACCAGAAATATATGGGATATTTTTGGATATTAGGAAGAATTAAAGAACGATCAAGCACTGTCAGCTACTCATTTGACATCTATCTCAGATATACTCATTCTTCCTTTTTCTCCTGTCACCACTGTGACATAGGCTCTCGTCACTTCCTATTTAGATTACCACAACTTCTTCCCACTCATGTCCTGTCTATCAATCTTGGTCTCCCAAATCTAGACTGCATCCCACTCACTGTCAGAGAAATGTGCCCAAATTTCAACCTAATCAATATTCTATCCTATCCCAAACCAATCAATGGTTGCTCCTGTCTCTTCCAAATACAGCATGGTCATAAACTCTCTGCAGTCTAAATTTATTCCTTTCTATTCCCTGAAAACAATGGTTTTGTTCATTTAAATAAGTCCTCTTTCCTCCTCAAGAAGTACCATTGAAAGATTTAATGCTGGGCTTTCTTTCTTAGGCCTGGACTGTCTTGTTATCTCTGTTCCACCAATTCACATTTTCATCTCCCTTCAACATATAAGTCCTGTGTCTGCCAGGAAGTGTCATCTGACCACTTCATTGTCAGGAGACAAAGTGGAAATCTGAACATACAAGCTAAGAACAGCTAGAGAAATATATTGATAAAATAATAGCACATCACTGAGTAAATCTGTTATGCAAAAGTTTAAAAAAGTTTAGAATATTTCAAGGAAATATTTTGTTTACTTTGCTCTGTGTGTGTGTGTGTGTGTGTGTGTGTGTGTGTGCGCGCGCGCGCGCTCGCTTTAGGCCAAGGAGAACCATAGAATGTTAGGGTTAGAAAGACATTCATAAAACTTTCATTATGAAATTATCACTTTCATAATTCTGCAGGTTAGAAATCTGAGACCTAGAAAATGCACAGGACTCTCCAGCCCTGCACTGGTGGCAGTTCAGCTATCAACCCTGTTCTCTCCCTGCAGTGACAAATAGTGATAAGAAGTTGCATTGGAGCCAGCAACCCATCTCTACCTCCCCAAAATGACAACATCTTTCCTCAAAATCGAGCTGTAGATGGATCTGATTTTATTTTTAAAATGGCTTCATTAGTAATCTACTATGATTCTTATGTAATATGTAATTAGCATAAAATTCACTTAGATGTTCTCAGATATAAAAAAAAGATATGTGATTTCAATGTTTGTAAGACTGTGCTATTTTCAGATCAATTGATGGTTTCCAGCTCATATAAAATCAATAATGAACCTTTTGGCAACAACAAAGCAGAGCAAGTGACACAAGAAATATAATAGCACAGAACATCATCTTCCTCCAGAGCTAAACTCTGACTCACTTAGAGAAATACAACACTCTCCCTGCCACTTGGGGGATGATAGATGTGAGGATATAGGAACGGGGGAGAAGATGATAAAAATAAGTTAAAAGAGGGAGGAATCCTGAGAGGTTCTATCAAAGGTGTTAGGAGTGTATTGGAAGTAGTAGTAAAACTCACAGCTAAGAAAACAAATAACCCAATCAAAAAATGGGCAAAGGATCTAAATAGACACTTCACAAAAGAAGAAATACAAATGACCGATAAATGTATGAGGACATGTTCAACATCATTAGCAATCAGAGAGATGCAAATCAAAACTACCTTGAGATTTCACCTAACTCCAATCAGAATGACAACCATCAAGAACACAAACAACAACAAATGCTGGCGAGGGTGTGGAGAAGTGGGAACCCTAATACATTGTTGGTGGGATTGCAGATTAGTGCAACCACTTTGGAAAACAATATGGAGGATCCTCAGACAAATAGGAATGAACGTACCATATGATTCAGTAATACCACTTCTGGGTATCTACCCAAAAGAATGGACACCAAACTATCAGACCAATGCATGTGTATCTATGTTTATAGCTACATAATTTACAATTGCCAAACTATAGAACCAGCCAAGATGTCCATCAACAGATGAATGGATTACAAAACTACGGGTTATATACACAATGGAATTTTATTCAGCCATAAAGAAGAACAAAATAATGTCATTTGCAGGGAAATGGATGGAACTGTTAAATATATGTTTGAAAAAATACATATTTATTTATTTTCAGAAACCATATCACTTATTTGGAAAAGCAGCATTATATATAAAATAGGAAAAATACAAATGTACTTTGAAACTGGAACAATACCTACACTGAAGTCCCGAAATATCTTCAAATATGTTAGGCACAAACATTGATTTAATACTCAGAATCTCCAAACTCTCCATCTCCATCTTTATCCTAATCATGATGGCCTCCAGACCAGCCTACGCCTCTGTACCAAGCTGAGAGGGTTGTACCTGCCAACCATATTCCAATGGCCCGGGGCCATCTACTGGGTGAGATAGATAAGATTCACACCGATGGCAGACTCCCAAATGCTGCATTTCTACCATGGACACAATCAAGACATACTTTTCTCTATAAGACAGTCAAAATCATAATATAAATACACTACTTTTTAAGGATGTTACTATTGAAAGAACGAAGTAATAGAGAGGCAAACTTGGAGACCATGTGAATTACTGAAATGAATATATTAATGAAAAAGAAAGAGAAAGTCAAAATAGATGTTTAATGATACCGTGCATCAGAGAGACAATTAAATGCCTCAGGTTGGAACAATTTCCCTTGCAGGTAGAATGAAAATTAACTAAGTACAGGCAGATCATACTAAGAAATAGTTTAAAATCAATTGGAATTTCTGAAGAAGAATTTCTTTAAGTAAACCACAGTATCCACGGGAGAAAGGTCAGAGGAGTAGTGTCATTCTGGGAGTCAGCAGATTGTTTAGATCAAATCCAACTCAAACAGCCAATGAATTATTTGGTTTCCTGAGAGACAAGGAAAGAAATAAGAGAGATGCAATTTTGAAGTTTTTATATTAGAAGGAAAAACATAAAAAGAAGAAAAGGAAGAAGGGAAGAAAAAAAATCATACAAAACAATGGTATGATATGAGGACTTTAAATATATTCTTCCCAGAAAACAGCTAATGAGACATAGCACTTAGGAAGTTTTTCTTTATTAGTCAGTGACCACTTTCCCCTGGGATGTTTCTAGAATCATTTATGGACAACTTGTGCATTTACTGAAAAGAGCTGAAGTTTTTCATCCCTGATTTCTCCCTGCAGAGAATGTGAGCTTGGCTCCAGACATGCTGGATCACTGTGATTAGGTAAATGTTCAAAATTTCTTTCTGTATCAGATGTCCAAAACTTGTGCAAAATGTGTTTTGTTCCCTCAATGTGAGTCTAATTCTTCTCCATCCTCTTCTCCATCCATGCTCATAACATGACTAGCTGCAAATAACGCTGGTTTCATTTGTCATTTATACTAGGACTTATTCTTTTTCATTTAAAATAAAAGGGTATGCTGGGTGTGGTAGCGCATGCTTGTAATCCCAGCATTTGTGAGGCTGAGACCAGAGGATCTGGGTTCGCAGCCAGCCTAAGCTACCTAGTGAGGCACTCCGCAACTTAGTGAGACCCTGTTTCAAAATAAAGAATAAAAAATAGGGCTGGGGGTATAGCTCAGAGGTAGAATGCCCCTGAGTTCAATCCCCAGTACCACAAACCACAAAAATAAAATAAAAGGGTGTAGCATTCCAATATATGAAGAATTCTAATAATGGCAAGGACTCGAAGGTCAAGCAGTAGAGTTACACCTACATTTAGTTGTTAAAGTTTGAAAGTTTGATATACTCTACCCAAACAAACTCTCAGCTAGGCAGATAAACCTTTTAAAATATCAGCTCTGTGGCCAAAAGAGAAAAAATATCTTTACTTCTTCTTCTTTTTTTTTTTTTTTTTTTTGCAGTACTAGGGATTGAATCCGGGGGCAACTATACCCCGAGTCCTATTTTTTATTCTTTATTTTTGAAACAGGGTCTCACTAAGTTGCGAAGAGCCTCACTAAGTAGCTGAGGCTGGCCCGTGAATCTGAATCCTCCCTTCTCAGCCTCCCAAGTACTGGGATTACAAGCATGTGCCACCACGTCCGACTTTCATTTTTGTTTTACTAATTATTTTTAATCCAAGAAAGATGCAAGTGTTAAATATTTGAATTTTCTTGTCAGAACTCTGTATTGTTTTAACGTTTGGATGCACATAAAATAGATATTCTCACCAATTTGGGTTATGTAGGTATTTTACTTTTCAATACTTATCCTATGCTATATATGAGTGTTGAGTCCCAATAGATTTTTAGATTAATGATGAATGAAGAGTTGGAAACAAAATTGATTAGAACTATTATGCTCTGAGGGCCCAGTGGTTACCCAAGTGCAAAGTAAGTACATTGCTTTAACTTTGAGGCTGCATATTATGTTTGGCTCAGAAATCAGTTATCTACTTAGAAAGCAATTTTCTGCAGCAGAAAAGATGTGATTTTTCTTTAAAACATGGAACATAATAGGTGCAATTATTTGGACGCAGGATATACAAAACTTCACTGCAAATGGTGCACAAATGTGGCCTCATTTTGCATTGATTTATGAGCCATATATAGCACAGCCCTTCATATCCCCTGCATCAGGTATAAATATATTGACGTGGAACTATATAGTCATATCTACCCATTGTGAAATAGAATTACCTGAAACTCAGTACAGAACAGTGGCCTATGTAACGGTGCATTTACACAGTGACGCTAATATAGGAATGTTAAATTGAGCTACATAAAATGTTTATAATATTTCTCCAAACCAGTACACCCATGAGAGCTTTTATTTCCACTACTTTGGGGCCATTTTTATCCAAAATTACAAGTCCATTTTGGATTTTTAAGATATCTGGGCAACTGAAAGAATCTTTGGGAGTGTTCTTTATTCAACCACCAAGACCAGACCCCTTTTTCCCCCAGCAAATGTTTCCTGGATTTTAATTTATGCTTATTTTCTATCCAAAGAATCCCTGTAATTTCCTATTATGAATAATAGCCAGCGTTCATTTATAGGAATTAAAAATCAATTCTCTAGATAATCAGCAATGTACCTAATTGTAATGGGGAGAATTTTATGTTAAATAAATTTCTGTTACATGATAAACCCAAGCACAATTTCTTGCAGAGAACTCACTGGAGCATATATTGTTTATTGAATTTACAAACATAAATTGATAGAGTATTGTATGTGAGGCTCTCTGCTAGTATGAGCCCATGCAGAAACAAAATAGAAAGGAGTGATCTTCCAGAGCGAATGCCATGGAACTCATTAGATTTTTGCCATCAGAAGAGATTTTCAGGTTTGACTAAACCCAGTAGCTATCCTCTGTTGCTGATTCATTGCTGGGATGCTTCATAACACAGAAGCCAAAAAGCAGCACAGTTCTAAGACTTAAAAGAGCATCTCATACAGGCAGATAGAGAAAACTTGAAGTTATCTCAAATTTGAAAGCGTGACTTGTCTGAAACTCTGAATCAAAGACATGAGCTCTGTGTTGTGGAATATGTGAAGCATATAGATAAAGGTCAGGAGCCTACGCAGAGCAAGACCTCCCTTGGATAACAGCTTCATCAAACTCTCCAGTGAAGAGACATTAAAATTTGTATCGAACTCACGCAGCATTGTGCTTGTAGTTTGTTTTTAATATAATTTATGACTGATCAAGTTCTTCGGGAAATCATACACAATTCTTATTGCCATTTGTATTCCATTACCAATTATTCTGCAGATATTATCTAATCTGTGAATTAAACCATGCAAGTATTGTTACAAACAAAAATTGGCTAATTGGTTCTAGGTTTCTAAAAGCTGGAGTGAAGAGAACTTTTTACAGAAAGCAGCAAAGTTTATTATAACGATCCTATCTGGCTGCACGATTTAGGAAAATGGATACTTGAGACTCAGATTGTAAAATAAAATGTCGCAATTAGGGAGATAGCAGAAAACACAACCAAGAATTAGGGAAAGCCATTTAGGGAAGAAGAGGTCATACTTGGGCAAGGCATAGAAAGGAGAAGGAATCTATCTGGTAAAAGTAATCATGTGCTAAGTCTTTTATAAATTAGTTATCTTTTCCTTCCCTTCAATAATAATTCTTTGGTTGTCTCTTTATTTTTCCTTGCGAGCTCATCGTTTTATTCCCTTGCAACATCAGCTGTCTTGGTAACAAAAACAAAACGAAGAATAATATAAACAGACCAATTTCATGTACATAAATTTCAAAAATATGCCAAAGAGATCATGATGTTTACAAAAGATATACATGATTAAATCCATAAAAGAAAACAAGAGAATGATAAATTTAAAAGCAAGTCCTGAGAAGGATATTACCTCTGTGGTAAATGAAATGACTAGAGAAAGAGAGTATGCAGTGGGGCTTCAAAGGATATGGTTCTATTCTATTTCTTAAGCTGAGGAGTTTTATACTTTAAACATTGTCTCAGGGTCTGTTCTTTGAGAAGCAAACTCTGAGATACAGTGAGCATGCAGGATGTCAATTGGAGTTTGTCTTTGAGATCAACATCTGTGGAAAGGAAGGGAAGAAAGCAAGATTTATCCAGGGAGAAGTCCAGCTTTGGCTTGCCACTTTCAGCCAGACCCTGGTAGATCTCCAAGCTCAACCATCAGAGTCATTCCAGGTGAGCTAGAAATGACTCAGCATTTACATGGCCTCTTCAGTCATTGGATGTCAGCTGTCCCCAGAGGTGCAGCTGAGTTTGTCCCTAAGGGGGTGATAGGTCCAAGCTGTTTACCTCCAGCACTTCTTGCATCCAGGATAACAGACCATCCTTCATACGACATATGAATGATACATATGACTTTGTCACAGCACAGTACTTAGGAAACAGATTTAAACATGGCTCCCGACTTATCAACTGACTGCTTTTGGAATATGATCATTTCTTTCACTTGATGTCAAAGAAAACATATGTTTTATACAACAATGTGTTTCAATGAAAACACATTTTCAAACTCTTTCCGTACCCTGGAAGAATACTGTCATGATGCACAGAAGGTCCTTTTTGTTGTTGTTTTGCTTGTTTGTTTGTTTGTTTATTTGTTTCACTTATCTATGTCTAGAATTTCCATTTTTTCAGGATGGGTTAAACTCTCAGTTTCCCAGCCATTTCTCCTCGCTGAAGAACCCGGAAGCTACATATAAATCAGCTTTGCCTTTCTTTTCCTGTTCTCATTTAGTATTGCACAAACTTTTCTAAGTAGAAGCTTTATTTCTTCCATACAACTATTAAAACAACAACAAAAACTAAGTATGTGTTTAGCACTTTTTTTTTTTTTTTTTTTTTTTTTGTTTTGTGGTACTGGGGATTGAACTCAGGGGCATTCTACCTCCGAGCTATACCCCCAGCCCTAGTTTTTTATTCTTTATTTTGAAACAGGGTCTCACTAAGTTGCGGAGGGCCTCACTAGGTAGCTGAGGCTGGCCTCGAACCCGGATCCTCCGGTCTCAGCCTCCCGAATGCTGGGATTACAAGCGTACGCCACCACGCCCGGCTTGTTTAGCACTTTTTCATGGGCCACAGCACAACCACACCACTGATTCCTACTGTAATGTATCAAATTCGGTTCAATCTGCCAGCCTCTTGACACATCTTGACATTCCTGAGACTAGGTTACTCCTGGCCCTTTCCACCCTTCACAATGCCTGTGTGGCCCAATCATGGTCCTTACACATTGTGCTATGATCATTAGTTTACTTTGCCTCTTTGCTAAATTGAGAACGCTTCGATGTACTTCTTTTTGATTTGAAATGTCTAGACTTTTCCTTCTCTGTTCCCCAAATCTTTGTGACTTCAAAAAAATTTCTGTTTTGTCTCCAGCTATCCCTTTTTAAAACTAACTACTGGAAAACACAAATGCATCAGCTTTTTGAAACTGTTTAAAATATAAAAATAACAGTAAAAGATATTTGTTAGGACTATCACAATATATTTTTAAATCATCTGATATTACATTAAACAGTGTTTCTCCCACACTGTGCCAAAGTATATTTAATGCTTCAATAATAGGAAAATCTTGTAAATTTGCGCTGAGTAATTAACAATTTGATCTAGAATATAAATGAAGAGTTATATGAACACTGGATCAAAGTTATTAGAATTAATTGTCTCACTTGCGATTCAAAAATGAGCATGTTTATTCAAAATCTCCTTAAATAAGTATTTCCCAAGAAAATTCAATAATTATCAAGCAGGAAATTATTTCTCTTTGAAATATATTCTTTTTTTTTTTTTTTTTTTGGTATTGAGGATTGAACTCAGGGGCATTCTACCTCTGAGCTATACCCCTAGCCCTATTTTTTATTCTTTATTTTGTAATAGGGTCTCACTAAGTTGCAGAGTGCCTCACTAGGTAGCTGAAACAGCCCCAAAACCATCTAGTATGAGAATATGCTTTCTCCAAAATGGCCCAAATTATTTCCTGTGGGACTTATTGAACAGGCTGTTCCAAGAGATGGATGGACACTCTGGTAAAGATGCGGAATGATCAATTGAAATGACAACCACATTTAACTTTATCAGAAGTGACCTAAAAACCCATTATCCACAGTCATCCTTGGCCTCAGCTTATGTAATAGTGCTTTTAATGAAGGAGACAAGCATACCCTAACTAATTACTTAGAGACACTGAAATCAGTCATGTCAATGATTTCTTCACATATACTGCTTTGGAAGGAAGTCTTAGAGTTGTAATAGTTTGTCTTGTTTAAGACAAAGTAATTACCAGAAGTTCTAAGTAATAGCAAAACCAGATGGTGATAATATATTTAAAAAGCATGCCTAAAATTTGTTAAAATTAATATAGTAATAACCAAACATGATAGAGTTCAGAAATTCTTTAAGAAGAGTTTGGGGTTCCTTGAATCATCAAGGTCATTGATGTATTTTCACTAATTAACCAAAAAAAATATTAAATAGCCATTAGTCTTCCAATGGCATCGTCATAACGTTAGGTCATTAGCTCAGGTTGAGAAGGACAAATTAAAAGTAGATTGAAAGAAATTTGAAGGAGAACTTCTTCAGAAATTGCTGAAGGATTAAATGGAAGTCTTATGAGTTTTTCATAAATCTGAACAGTATTACCAAAACCATAGCTGGGTAAAAGAGGATGGAGGAGAGGGGTCTTGGCCAAGGGTGACAAAGGTTGATTGCATTTGATCGTTATCTGTAATAACGATCCTTTGCATTCATTTGTATCAGGCAGAATTTAACTGCACTGACCAAGGTTGAGAACAGTGACCTTTGACAAGGGTTTGCTCAGCATGATCACAGTGCAGGTGGGCCTGGACTTCAACAGAGCACTGTGTAGACAAGACGAAGCACTAATAAGCAAGCCTGGACTTCCAATCACTGAGCTGCAGGAACATCTCAGAAGACTGGTGCCTGAACCAAAGAATCATAATGAATTCTTATTATCTGGACTATGAGCATATTTTCATATGTTAACCTGTCCTACAGCATCTGTCTTTAGCCCTATGATATTAAAAAAAAAGTCTGACCACAACCTGAAAAGTTTTAAACTGTCCATTTTTAAGAAACTCTCCAGAAGCCAATTAAAAATTTAGGCATCCTGTATAAATGAAATTGATTTTCCCACATGTATGGAATGTACAGGAAAAATTCTACGATTTAAAGTTTTGAAGATACTGAGAAACAACTCACCTAATACTTCTCTGCAAACTTGCCATAGGACTTCAATTTACCATATATGTCTCAATAAAACTCACATTGAGTAATTAGGACTAGAAATGCCCATGACTTTGGGATTTTGATGGGAGGAGAACATGGCTTTCAGGTAGGCAGGTTTCCAAGACTCACATGCTTAGAATAGCACTTGAATGCTCTACTCAGGCCCACTCCTCAATATGAGTCTTTTGGCTATCTTGCCCCTCTTAATTCCTTCAAAAAACAAACTCTGTAATCTTTTTATCATAGTGGCATGGAAAACCCAGCTAGCAAGTGTCACCTTTCTAGTCTTTGGATATTTGGACTCAAGACTTCAATATCTTGAACCAGAAACCCCAAACTCAAATGAAGAGCAATTATTTCCTTTGGACAAGTCAAAGATGCTTCAGCTGGAGACACTGCATTGGCAAGAGATTCTGACCAGTTTTCCAACCAACCCCAAGACAACTGAAAAAAAAAAAAAAAGGAGGCGAATTATAGCAGAGGACGGTCTAGGTTTAGAGACTTCATGGACACTGACTGCCAAAGTGCAGGCCCGAAGAGGAAGTGAACCAATGAGGTCCAAGCTCTCAAGAGGACTAGGAGATCATTAGAATTCAAAATAATCTTTGGGACCATAATGACACAATGTCATGACTCTCAAAGTCATTTCTACTTGTCCTGCAATTTGAAAACAAGTTTGTTTGTTTGCTTGCTTGTTTTTTAGCATTTTATGACCATAGTTGTTCATAAGATATTTCAACATACTTACTTAGTATGGTTCCACGCTGCTCATTTGTTGGGCAAATAAAAATACTCTAGAAAGATGAAGCACTTGGTATTAGAATGTATGATAGATTGCTTTAGAATAACATTTTCAATGGTGAGTATGGTGGTAAGTTAGCAAATAAAGAAGGTGTTACCAATAGAATTGGAGGAGAAAAGAAGGAAGAAATCCAACCATGTATTCATGTTCATTTCTTTAAAAAAACTCTCCCATCTCTCCATCACTAATAGTTTTTTATGCATAAATTTTAGTGAGCTAAGGTTTTCAATTTCCACCAGAGAGGATTAATTAGTAAATAAGAGGTTTTCTTCTGTTCTCCAGTATAATTCATTTTAGGTAAATGCTTCCAATATGTTTTAATATGCAGATTTCTTTTGAGAGCACTGAAATGATTTCCCTTCAAAATTAACATCCTTGCTTAATATTCTGATATAAAGGGAGAGAGAATACAAATCTGTCTTAAACATTTTACTAGTAATGACAGGTATTTATAGCTTTGAGAGGAAGGAAGGAAGGAAGGAAGGAAGGAAGGAAGGAAGGAAGGAAGGAAGGAAGGAAGGAAGGAAGGAAAAAACACTGTAAGAAGAGAGCTCAGACACTGAGCAAAAACTATTGGGCTGAGATGATTCATTAATGAACTTTTTTTTAATTAATCAACATGTCTGTCAACAGATGAATGGATAACAAAAGCATGATACATACACACAATGGAATTTTACTCAACCGTAAAGAAAGTGGGTGGAGCTAGAAAATATTATACTAAGTGAGATTAGCCAGTCTCAGAAAGCAAATAGCTGTATGTTTTATTCTCATATGTGGATGCTAGGGAGAAATAGAAGAAACAGAATGGATTTCAGACAAATGAGGAGAAATACCAATAGAATAATAGAAGGGGGTTTGGAGAGGAAGCTGGGGAGGCAAAAAAAAAGGAGATTTGGTAACAGAAATAGTTCAAATAATGCTATGTATGTTTGTGAAGCTATCAATACCAATTCCAATGACATGCACAGGGAGGGGCGGGAGCAGGGGCAGATCTGGAGGGAGCACACCAAGTGCTGTGTGCATGTGTGTGTGTACCACTCTGAATCTCATTATGATGTAGAATCGCAACACACCAATAAAAGTATATGTGGTATATGTGTGTCTGTGTATATATATATATATGTATATAGACATATACATATATATATATATATATATTTGTGTGTGTGTGTGTGTGTGTGTGTGTGTGTGTGTGTGTGTGTGTGGTACTGGGATTTGAACTCAGGGGCATTCTACCTCCAAGCTCTACCCCCAGCCCTATTTTTTATTATTTATTTTGAAACAGGGTCTCACTAAGTTGCGGAGTGCCTCACTAAGTAGCTGAGGCTGGCCACGAACCCAGATCCCCCGATCTCAGACTCCCAAATGCTGGGATTACAAGCATGCACCACCACACCCGGCTATAAAAGTATATTTTAAAAAATTAGTAAAACTTTATTTTGAAATATGCTATGACCAAATTGAATATAAGAAAATGAGTGGGATATTTTAAAAAGTGATAGCAGGACTCAGCATCCTTCCTAATCTGCTCTCAAGTTCAGATGTTCTAAATCACTTCTTGCCAACTGCCCTCCCGAGGGGCCACTTAAACTGGGTTCCCCTCCAAACACATGATATTAATCATTTTCTGTCTAGTGGAGAAAATTTAAGTGAATATATTATGTTTTATTATTTTTTACATATCTGTCATTCTCTTAAATTTTAGTACTTAACATGTCTATATTAAAATCTAATATTAATCACAAATTATTTTTTGAAATAATACTGTTACTTAATAATCTTATTTATTTATTTATTTTTGTTACTTTTTTAAGTTTGCTTTTTTTAATTTTAACTCAGACTCCATCTTTCCCATTTTATAAATGAGAATAAACAACCATAAAAATTAAGTAATTTTTCCAAGTACATATAATTAGCAAAGTCAAGGATACGTTCCCTCCATTCTAAAAGCACAGGCAAGTCCTTTTTATCCAGCATCACTGAAAATTAGAAGTAAAAGAAAAAAAACAGTCCTCCAACTCACATATACAGAATTTTTTTTATTCATACATTGTAAGCATACATCTTTGTTAGGTGCAAATTGATAACGATACATGTGCTCACAATTCTCATTTGACCCCTTCCCCCAATTCCCACCCCACTCCCTCGCCCTCCCTCCCTCTCAAGTTCAGTTTAGTGAGTGACCTTGATATACATTAGTGTCCACCTCGCCCCCGTCCAACCCCCTCGGCTAAATCAACTTCTTTGCTTTTGAGGGTCTCTCCTTTTTCATCTGGAGACCCTCTTATGCCCCATCTTCTCCCTAGCATCCGCAAATTAGGGAGAACATATGCTTCTTTACTCTTTGTGATTGGTTAATCTCACTTAACATAATGTTTTCCAGTTGCCTCCATTTCCCTGCAAATAACATGATTTTGTTCTTCTTTATGGCTGAGTAAAATTCCATTGTGTACATATCCCATAGTTTTGTAATCCATTCATCTGTTGATGGACATCTTGGCTGGTTCCATAGTTTGGCTATTGTGAATTGTGCAGCTATAAACATAGATGCACATACGT
>PVLC010015627.1:0-36969 GCA_004027655.1 Graphiurus murinus
AAAAAAAAAAAAAAGAACAAAATCATGTTATTTGCAGGGAAATGAAAGGAACTGGAAAACATTATGTCAAGCGAGATTAGCCAGTCACAAAGAGTAAAGAAGCATAGGTTCTCCCTAATATGCGGAATGCTAGGGAGAAGATAGGGTATGGGAGGGTCTCCAGATGAAAAAGGAGAGACCCTCAAAAGCAAAGAAGTTGATTTAACTGAAGGGATTGGACAGGGGGAGGGGGCACACTAATGTATATCAAGGTTACTCACTAAACTGAACTTGAGAGGGAGGGAGGGCAAGGGAGCGGGGTGGGAATTCGGGGAAGGGATCAAATGAGAATTGTGAGCATATATATTGTTATCAATTTGTACCTAACAAAGATGTATGCTTACAATGTATGAATAAGAATAAAAATTGAAAAAAAAATAAAGTATATGAGAGAATGTGAATAAATAAATAAATAAATAAATAAATAAATAAATAAATAAAATAGGGCTGAGGGTGTAGCTCAGAGGCAGAAGGCCCCTTGGTTGAATCCTCAGTACCACAAAAAATATTTTAATATACAACTGAATTGTAAAATAATTTAAATTCAAAACCAGGCAACATGAACTAGGTGTGGTGGTGAACTCTTATAATCCCAGTACTTGGGAGGCTGAGACAGGAGGATCCCAGGTTCAAGACCAGCCTCAGCAAATTGGTGAGACCCAGTTTCAACATAAAAAAATAAAATCAGGCTGGGGGTGTATCTCAGGGGTAGAATGTCCCTGGGTTCAATCCCCTGTGCTACAAAAAAAAACAAAACAAAATAAAAAAAATGTATGCAACATTACTTGCAAGGCCACATGCTGTCAGAAAACACCAAACATTCAATCTTACAGTTAATTTCCTTATTTATACACTGAAATGTACCACCCTTTTCAGAAGAAAAAGTATGCAAAAACTATAGGCAAAATTGAACATCTCCTATTGTTGGGGAAAAACAAATCCTAAAATACTTTCTGTGTTGGTCCAGGATTAGCAGTTTTGATCATCTATTGTCCTAAAACTGTAAGTGTACTTAGCCAGATTTTTAATGTTTGCATTAAAAAACGCCACAATACCTTTTTTCAATTAGAAAATTGTTTTCCTTATTTGTAAATTGAAGGCATGAACCTTTTTTTTCTACTTGAAACTCATGAAAAGAACCAAGACTGACAGTTAAAGGAATAAAATGACACCAAACAGTTTTCAGTAAAAATAAAACTCTAACCATTCAATGGCAGCCTTGACAGACAAGGGGAAACACTGTGAGAAAACATTAGAGACACAGCCAGATGATTAAATTTACATTTCCAAATTGAAATACTACAAAACATTTAGTTTTAAAGAAATTCATGAAATGAACTACAAGATTAGAAGTTAGGCAATTAAAATTATACCAAATACACAAGTATATAAAATAAAATGCACTCAATCCAACCATTAATTTCCTCCACTGTAAATTTAAATTAGTACAAAACTTGCTGTAAGAAACCTATGAAATCACCACCAACAAAATTTAATTGAATGCAATTTGGATGAATAAAATTGTTTTGTAAAACTAAATGCCAAATAGCATGTAATCTTGCCTGAAAAGAGAATTAGCAGCTTCCATAGTGCTCATAAAACTGTTAAGTGCAAATGAGACCAAATTTTTATATTTGATTGAATATAATATCAAAACACACAAGTATATGGTAAGATAAAGTAGCCATTAAACAACTTCTGAGCTGAGGGACATTTAAAGTGTAAAATACCAAAAAAAAAACCCTTTTTCTTTTTAAGTCACTATGAGAGAACTGATATCAAGCACACAAATGATCTTTAAAAAGGGAGAGGAGTAATGCCAGGGGTAGTGGTGTACTCCTGTAATCCCAGTACTTGGGAGGCAGAGACAGGAGTATCTCAGGCTGGAAACAGTCTCAGCAACTTAGCAAGATTCTCAGCAACCTAGTGAGATCATGTTTAAGAACAAAAAAATTTAAAAAGGACTAAAGGTGTAGCTCAGAGGAAGAATGCTGCTCCTGGATTCAATCCCCAGTACCACATGAATGAATGAATGAATGAATAAATAAATAAATAAATAAATAAATAAATAAATAGAAACTTCCACAAAATTCAACTCAAAAGCACCTAAAGTGTCCATTAACTTTCTTAATCTTTTGTAGGACCACTAGGTTATTTCATTTTACTTTTCAGATGGAAAATAACAGAAATAAGTATACAGCGGTAATAACCATTCAAGCCATGTTTAAAATAAGAGTCAAAATCTGTTCCCTGGCTGCACCTGCTCAACCAACACTACCTTGCCTTTCTTCCTTTCTCTTTCTTTCTTTCTTTTTTTTTTTATTTTACAGATATGGAGATGGAACTCAGGGTTTTGTGCATACTAAGCAAGCACGCTATCACTGAGCCACGTCCCCAGCCCTTATGAAAAACTTTATTTTAAGTCAGAGCAATTTAGAAATAAATTGACTAGGCTGGCCTCAAACTGTCGATCTTCCTGCCCCATCCTCCGGAGTAGCTGGGATCACAGTGTGCCACAATGCCTGTTTTTTTTTTTTTTTTTTTTCAGTACTGGGAGTTGAACTCAGGGGCATTCTACCTCCGAGCTATACCCCCAGCCCTATTTTTTATTCTTTATTTTGAAACCGAGTCTCACTAAGTTGCGGATTGCCTCACTAGGTAGCTGAGGCTGGCCGCGAACCCGGATCCTCCAGTCTCAGCCTCCCAAATGCTGGGATTACAAGCGTGCGCCACCACGCCCGGCAATGCCTGCTTTTATTCTTCTTTCCTTTTTTTTTTTTTTTTTTTTTTTTTTTTTTTGTAGTACTGGAGATTTAACCCAGGGGGCATTCTACCTCTGACCTACACCCCAGTCCTATTTTAGTTTTATTTTGAAACACTGTCTCACTAAGTTGCGGAGGGTCCCCGTTAAATTGCTGAGGCTAGCCTAGAACCTTCGATCCTCCCATTTCAGCCTCCCAGATGCCGGGATTACAGGCATGAGCCACCACACCTGGCTGCTTTTCTGTGTTTTTAAAATTGAAAACCTAGGGCCGGGAGCATTCCTGTAACCTCAGTACGTGGGAAGCTGAGAGACAAAAGATCGCAGGTTCAAAGCCAGACTCGGCAACCTAGGGAGACCCTTTTTCAAAATAAAAAACAAAAAATCGCTCGGAGTGTAGCTCCGCAGTAGAACACCCCTGAGTTCAATCCCCAATACCACACACACACACACCAAAAAAAGAAAGAAAGGAACGAAGGAACCCCAGAACCATAAAACCATATACAAGAAGAGACTAAAACCAATATTTAAACAAACACAATATTAAAGAGTCATCACGTTTAGTATAAAGTACAACACTGTGAGAAATTTCACTAAGGGACCCAAATTATCATAAATCCAAAATACCTTAGACTATTAAAATGTATTAACTATATTATTAAAGTATATTACTACATTCTATATAGCCATCTATAAAAAAGCGCATTGCAAATATTCAATATCACTAACAAAGAAACTAACCTTAAGAAAACCTGTGGAAGCAGCAGCCATGTTACGCCATCCCTGAGGAGAGCACGAGGCTGGCACAGTTTCCTCTTCAAACGCCGGAACAAAATGGTCCCCAAAGCTAGGGTTGCTCTCCTTTATAGACAATCTATATCTCCGCCCCCCAAATACCCCGATTGGTTGTGGCCAACATGACTGACAAGGATACTGTAAACTTTTCTCTTCTCTATAACACAGTGTCTCCCGTATCCACCGGTTCATTACTAGTGAGAAGGGTTTGTGTTTTTAAGTTTTGTGCGTCATTGCAAGAATTGTGTAGAATACAGTAAAGTTACTGCCAGGCTCCCTGATTGGTTCCAGCAATGAATTTAAACAACGCGCCCAAGCGCCCTCTTCAGCTTTTTGCGTGTCAACGTGAATTTATTTCAAAAGTTCTTTCTGAAAGTTCTTTCCCGCCAGTTCCGCCATTGCCAGAATACTTGATTAGCCAAATACTTGATTAGTCTTAGCATGGAATTAAATGCAACACAGCACTTACGTTTCGGAAATAAGATTGTAAGGATGTCAGGGCAATGATCTGCAAATGAAAAGATGAAACTAAATAGCTGCTCTCCTAACAATTGCACATATGCCTTAAGGGTAGTAAGTGTTGGAGGTTGCAACCTTTGATGCAGAGAATGGGCAACAAACTAACTAATCATGAGTAGTTAGGAGAGTGTTTCTAAAATAGGGAGGGGGGGGAGAAGGGAGAGGACTGCAGAATGGAATCAGAAGAATCAGGAAATAAACTGGCTAGAGTTTGAACCTGTTACCTTCAGCACCAATGACCAAGCCTTAGACCTCTACACTACAGTGACCCATCATGCCTTTTGTGTTGTTGCCTAGTACTAGAATGTCCTTACCCCTTGAGTTCTCTGATCCTCTTTTCCTTTCCAACAGATGGCTCTCTCTCCTGCTGCTCCTAAGTGAGGGATATGAGAAAACATTTAAGTTTGGGTGCAGGGACACCAGAGTCACCCAGGAACAATTAAGGACTGAGCTCCACAAGGCAGAGAGGACCCACGTTTATACTAGAAAGTTTGTACTACTCCTGAGGTTGCAGAAATTCTACAAAGTCCAGAGCAAACAACCAAACAAGTAACTAAGTTGTCAACTATGCAACTTTCTCCTGGTCGGTCAGAACAGTTTAAAGGTAAACCACTTATTGGAAGAAACGTGAAAACAAATAATGCACAAGAAACTGGGTGCAGAGGCTGGTGCCTGTAATAAGGCTTAGATGGAGATCAGAAGTTCAAGGCCAGCCTCAACAATTTATCCAGACCCTGTTTCAAAATAAAAATAAAATAGGGCTGGGAATGTAGCTCTGAGGTAGAATGCCCCTGAGTTTAGTCCCCAATGTCACAAAAACAAACAAGCAAACAAAATTTAAAAATTAAATAGGGTTGGAGATGTAGCTTGGAGGTAGAATGCCCCCTGGGTTAAATCCCCAGTACAAAAAAAAGTTACAAAATAACATACAACAACACCAAAATTGATCCAAGCCAAGAATAAAACTTACAGTGTAACAATGGCGGTAAGAAATATTAAGCTAGGAAACTGGAGAGGTGGGGACAAGGACATAAGGAGAGTGAACTAAACTAGTGCATTTGTGAAATTAGGGGCTGTGGGGGAGTTGTATAATTGGTTATGTAAAGCCTTTGAAATTTGGGGGAAGGGTACTGGGGATTGAACACCGGCATTCTTCCTCTGAGCTACACCCTCAGCCCTATTTATTTTGAAAGTCTCACAAAGTTGTGGAAAGCCTCAATAAACTGCTGAAGCTGGCCTCAATCCTGTGATCCTCTGGTCTCAACCTCCCAAGTACTGAGATTACAGACATGTGCCACCATACCCGGATTCAGTTCTTTGAATTTAACTCTTCAGTGGCTTTCAAGTTGAGAGAACACCAAAGAACTACCTTGGAGGCTCACTCGTACATGATTAATATTAGTTGACAAAAATAAGGTCTCCAAATACTCTGAAGATGCCTTTTATAGTTGAATTTGCATAATATAAAATTAACCTTTTTGTATGGTACTAGGAATTGAACCAAGAGGCATTCTACCGCTGAGCTACATCCTCAGCACTATTTTATTTTTTATTTTGAAATGGGGTCTCAGGTACTGAGGACCTTGCTATGTTGCTGAGGCTTGTCTTGAATCTGCAATCTTCCTGTCTCAGCCTCCCACTATGTGTACCACTAAGACCAGAAAGAAACAATTTTTAAAGGGGGGTGGGTGAGAAAGATGAAGAGAAAAGGAGAGGAGGAGTTCAATTAAAGAACATGTCAATAAAGAAACTAAAACTCACTGGGCATGGTGGCACAAATCTGTAATCTCAGTACGTGGGCAGCTGAGCCAGGTTTTAGGTCAGCTTCAGCGATCCAGCAAGACTCTATTTCAAAATAAAAATAAATTAAGGTGTGTGTGGGGGGTGTAGTTCAGTGGTAGAATGCCCCTGGGTTCAATCCCCAGTACCACACACACACAAATAGAAACTGAAACCCTGAAACAGAACAAAACAGAAATCCCAAATGCAATGAAAGATACAATAAATTTAAAAAATCAATAGAAAGTATTACCAACAGATTAGATAGACCACATGGAAAACACCAAAGTCTACGCACCAAAGTTCGACCACCACTTTAGGCCACTGAGCTTCACAGATCTGGGTCCTGGGGTGAACACTCTGTCGCAATTAAAAAAGACCTCACCTCATCCTGGCAAAAACAATCAAACATTTTAATAAGCCAGAAGGTGAGCAGAGCCCTAGACAATAAGTGGAAGAGTTAGTAGGTCATCAAGCAGTTGGTCTTCAAATGACCACCACCGTTTTGGAAGACTCACAGACCATTTTTACAAGGTCTGTGTATTTAATATAAATAAGGTGTTCTCAAATTTCCCTTGTATCTTCCTTAAAGAAAAGCAATTCCGACCCAGGCACAGTGGCACATGCCTGTAATCCCAGTACTTGGGAGGCTGAATCAGAAGGATCACAGGTTTAAGGCCAGCCTCAGCAACTTAGCAAGGTCATTTAGCAAGTTAGTGAGACCCTGTTTAAAAAATAAAAAGGGATGGGGATGTAGCTTGGAGGGAGAGTGCCCCTGGGTTCAATTCCCAATATCTTCCCCACCCTCACCTTCTTCCCCCCCAAACACATAAGTACAGTGAGATCCCATGTCCCTGAAATGCCTCTTTAGCTTCCAGGAACCTGGCCAAGTCAAGGAAACAAAGAGAGTAGGCCCAGGCCAGGAATGCCCAGCACCTAAAGGACACTGAATTTTTCTCATGTATGCTGGGAATTAGGACAAGTTACTATTACTAGTATAAGTATAAAATCTTTTCTGTCAAACAGGTCATCAGAAAGCAGCCATTTTAGCTCATATAACCTTTGGTTGACAGGAATCTTCCAGAATCTTAAGCTTTGTTTCAAAATGTCCACATGTCCTAGAAATAAGCCAGTCATTGCAAAGTTGTACTTTGTTTCTTTGTGAAACTGTGTTTTAGAACCTCTATCTTAGAAAATACCTGTTAGGGACCCAGTCAAGGGCTACCTGTGGTACAGGAAAGATTTCTGACCTGAGGACCCCAGGGAGAAAAATGGTACTCGGAGCTTCTCTCTGGAAGAGAATTAACAGCAAACAGCAACTTTATTCTGCAGACTCATTCCTTACTTTGGGTTCTGTACGAAATGGTGCTCAACCACAGCAGTATAATGCCTGTTACACTTTACTTAATTATTGCACATAATTATATGCCCCGGCCAGCAGGGGTTGTGAACGAGAGACAGAGGTGGCTAATCCTAAGGGAATGAGATAAACAAGGGACGCGAAAGAATGGAGGCAAGACAGGATTCTGATCAAGCCTCAATTTTTTATTAAAGCAGGACAGCTTAAGTACCTAGGTGAGGGGTGAGATCAGGCAAACTTGTGTGGGCTTACATGATTGGTCAAGGTTGATCGTGTCCTTTTTAGGTAAGGGCCACAGCAGGATGACGGATACAACCTGTTTTGCATTGTCACTGTGGCTGCTGAGGGGGAGTTCCCTCAAAGTGTGAATTCCAGTGCTGACCAGCCTTCCGGCTCCCAACATCTCCTCCCTTTTTGTTTTATAGGGAGTGGGCTTTGATCGACCAGGGGAGACATTGAACTGGTTCCTCCCATGGGTTATGCCCACTTTGTATGGCTCTCGACATCTTTTTGGGGAGGAGAGGCAGAGCCAAGTTTTGGTTTTAAGTGATGTCAACCTCTATGCAAACCAGGTATACTCACAGAGAAATTCGGAGGTCAATTGGGACCTTTCTCGTGCAATGCTTTGCTCTGCACCCGGTTTGATGCCCATACCTGGCCTCTATAATCCAGGTAAGCATCTCTCCGGCTGAGATGCTGTCCCCGTGGGGAGGGAGCGAGTTTGGAGGTTTTCATGTTCCTGATAGACAGAGTCCCATCTATCCATCATTTCCAGGCACTGGTAATGTACCTGGATGGGTTTGGCCAAGGCAGAGTCTATCTGGGATTTTATGAAGGCTGTTAGTTTTTTAAAGATCCATGGACCAAATGTGAGAATTAAGTAAAAACTTACAAGGGGACCGAGGACAGGGAGGAGATAGGGGAGAAGACCGTTGAGGCTACTCCAAAGAGGATTTTCAAAAAGCTCTCTTCTTCTTTTTACGAGGTCTTCCTGGAGTCTCTTAATCTTATCCTGAATGATTCCAGACTTGTTGGCATAGAAACAGCAAACAGATCCTGTAAAGCTAAACAGATTCCTCCCTGTTCTGCTGTGAGTAAATCTAGGCCCCTTCTGTTTTGTAATACCACCTCTGCTAGTGAGTCAATTTGATCCTGGAGATCATTAATAGTCCCTGAGAGTGTTTGGACATCCTCAATTAGCTGATTGGAAAGTTTGGCATAGGTATGTATTGCTGTCCCAAGTCCAGCAGTTCCTGTAGCCAAGGCACCGGAGACACCGAGACCAACAAGCAGAGGGATGAATTGGACAGCTCACTTTTTGCGCCCAGAGATATAGTCTAGACTGGGCAAAGGGACAGGTTCATCTCCCGGGATGATATCAATGTCAGGGAGGAGGCTAGCCTGAACGCAAAGTCCAGTTCAGTTGATCGGTAAGGCTGTGAAAGCCATATTTCCTCCGCAAACAAAAACTTGTCCCAGAGTGGGACAGACAGGGGTGTAGGAAGTAATTGTGGTAGAGCAGTTGGTGAAGGTAGTTGACCCCCACATTGATATCAAAGCTATTGTTTTGGGGATGCTTAACTAAGCAGACAGAGGTGTTAAATCCTATGGGCTGTATTCTGAAGGGGAGGCTTATAGAGCAATTGTTTATGGGTCGGGTATGTGAAGCATCAGCAGGTATAGCGAGAGGCATGGGTGTTCCCATGGCCATGCAAAGCCAGCAGTCTTTGGCTAGGGTTGGGTTGGTCGTATTTATAGCTCTAAATGTGGCTTCCAATATATCAGAAGTTTGGGTATCTAGGTCAAGGCTTCTAGATTTTGGAAGGTCCAAAGGATGGTAATTAAGAGGAGGGTACATCTGATTTATGATTTCTTTAATTTTTTCTTGTACCATGGTTTCTCTAATACTGTCATTAGGACCGCCTCCGTCTGATACATGAATGGGGGCTATGGGTGGCCAGCAAATATCTTTGCCAACTATGCCATGATATCCGGCCTGAGCATATTTAGATCCTGAAGAATCAAATTCCCCTCCAGAGGAGCCACAATAGGTTTTTTGTAAGATGGTAGTCAGATATACTTTGCATCTGTATAAGTACATTGTTGTACCATTTGGTAGCAGGTGGAATGTAATTCTGAGGTCATTTGGCACTCTTTTGGGTACGGTTCTGGTTTATCATTTTGGGGAGGGATAACCTTAGGCTTGTTATGACATCGCCATCCCTGTGAGAATCCACCACCTATCCTTGCCTCATAGATAAGATAGGCAATTTTCTCTCCACAATCAGTACTCTGGGTGTATGAGGTGGGATCAACGTTAGAGGTACCCTCACAAGGGGCTCCGAAGAGCCTGTTGTATAATTCCTCATTAGTCATTGGAGGCCCAAAGCCTCCCTTACCTGGGCTGGAAAAGGCAAGGAGGAGGGTGATGAACAGGACTCTTGATGATTGCTGTGGCATCTGTAAGAAATAGGAGAGGTAATTCTCAGGGTTGGTCCCCTGGAGTAGGGTTATTTTGGGGGCAGCTTATCGGTTTTACAAGACGCTCAGGGAGCCACCGTGCTCCGCCTCCTGCAGTGTCATAGACGCAGGCAGAACCCCGTCCCCAAATGAGTACTGGGTCGGGTCCCTGCCATTTTGAGGTTAGTGGATCCTTCCACATGACTTTGGCATATTGACTCTTTGTTTCTTGATGCCAGAAATGATCAGATGCTGAGTTTCCACTATAGTCTAAAGTCAAAAAATTAATGATGAATAAGGCATGGTTAAGGACATTGGAACAAGACCCTTTTGTTGGATAGGAGGTGGTGTTTTTTAATCGGGTGATGGTGTTTTTGAGTGTCTGATGGGCCCGTTCCACTATTCCTTGTCCTTGGGGGTTATATGGGATTCCAGTTATGTGTCGGACTTGAAATTGATGGCAAAAGTGTTGGAATGCTTGGGAGGTATACCCAGGCCCGTTGTCTGTTTTGATTTTTTGAGGCTTTCCTAAAACAGTAAAACATTGTAAGACATGGGCAATAATGTCCTTTGAGGCTTCACCACTGTGGAGTGTGGCAAAAATGAAGCCGCTAAAGGTATCTATGGACACATGGGTGTATTTGAGTTTGCCAAAATCAAGAATGTGAGTAATATCTGTTTGCCAAATTTCATTGGAGAGTAATCCCTGCGGATTAACCCCTAAATGAGGGAGTAGCAGAAGGGTGACCCACCCGGGACAATTTTTAATAATTTGTCTAGCTTGTTCTCGAGTAATCTTAAACAAGAGTCGGAGTGCGTTAACATGGTGAAGAGCATAATATTGTTGCGCTTTAGTGACAGGATCAGTGGTAATGGAGTAGATTAGGCGGGTATGTTTATCTGCCAGGGAATTGCCACACGTGAGGGGACCGGGGAGGTCAGTAAGGGCTCTCAGATGGCCGATAAAGAAGGGGGCACGTCTCTGAAGGATGAGTGATTGAAGTTGACAGAAGAGGGGAACAGCATTAGTAGAAGGTTTGATATAGGGGACAGTTTCGAGTAGGGGAACAGAGAAGGCTATGTAAGCACTATCCGTGTATAAATTGAAAGGAGTGTTTTTTAGGATCTCAAAAATTTATAGAATGGCAAAAAGCTCTACGAGTTGGGCGGACTGAAAAGGGGATTTAAGGCTGTAGCACTGTGAGTCTATGACATAAGCCGCAATGCCCGAGGAAGAGCCATCAGAGAAAACCAGTGAGGCTTTTTTTAAGGGGGTGTTGGAGGTTACTTGGGGGAAAATGAAATGGTGTAGGTGGGCAAACTGGAGGAGCTTATGGGGGGGTAATGATTATCAGTTTTTCCTTGAAATGATGAGAGGGATATGGTCCAATCATCCTCATTTTGTAAAAGCCAGTTTATTTATTCCTTAGTGTATGGGAGAATTAGTTGATCGGGATCTTTACCAAAGTGTAGGTGGCTCTTTTCCCTTCCTAGTTTTATAAGTTTTGTGACTAAGGCAGGGTATGTAAGGAGAACCTTAGAAGGGGAGGAAGGTAAATGTATTCAGAAAAGGGGGTTGCCTTGCCACAGGACTCCAGTAGTGGCATGGGGTGTAGGACAGATGATAAGAGAAAAAGATTTGTCATAAGACAGGAAGGTGAGTTGTTGTTGTTGAGTGGCTATCTCAACGCTGTGGAGCATTTTTTTTTTTTTTTTGCATCTGGGGAGAGTTTGCGAGGGGACAAGGGATCAGGATTTCCCTGTAGGATGTCAAAGAGGGGTTTTAAGTCTCCTGTTGTGAGCTTGAGATAAGGCCTGAGCCAATTGATGTCCCCCAGGAATTTTTGGAAATCATTGAGTGTTTGGAGATGATTTGTTTTGAGTTGAACCTTTTGGGTAGTGACTCTATTGGAGTTTAATTCAAAACCTAGGTAATAGCAAGGGTCCTGTAACTGAACTTTGTTTGGAGCAATTTGTAGTCCCGCTGTTTTAGCTCCTGGCTACACTCAAGGACCTGAGAGGTGGAGTCTCCTGCCAGTAAGATATTGTCCATATAGTGGATAATATAAATAGAGGGCCATCGGGGCCCGAGGGGGTCGACCACCTGGGCAACAAACTTCTGGCATAAAGTAGGGCTCTTTGCCATGCCTTGGGGGAGAACTTTCCATTGGCAACGCTGCATGGGGTCTTTAAAATTGGTTACCTGACCGGGAGACTGAACGCAAAACGTTCTCAGTCTTGGGGGTGAAGGGGAATGGTAAAGAAGGAGTCCTTTAAATCTATAATAATTTTAAAATAGTTGGCAGGGATGGCGACAGGAGAGGAAAGGCCAGGCTGGAGGGCGCCCATAGTAAACATTGTTTTATTAATTTCTCTTAGGTTCTGGAGGAGGCGCCAGGACCCAGATTTCTTTTTAATTACAAATATTGGAGTATTCCATGGGGAAGTTGTAGGTTCTAAATGTCCAGCAGCCAACTGTTCCTGTACTAACTTTGAGGCAGCTATAAGTTTTTCATCTGTTAATGGCCATTGATCTACCCACACAGGGGAATCAGATTTCCACTTTATTTTATCTGTATGGGTTACAGGAAAGTCAATGACCATTAGGATAAATTTTGGTGTCCCAGGCCTGAGCGGTTATTTTTGAGTGTTATGTGAAGGGGGTGTCTCATCCCTTGTTTAGTTTTTCCTAGTCCTTGACCTGGCAAGAACCCCTGATTGAGCATCTGTTGGGTTACTATTTCATTGGGGCTGGCCATGATGAGCTTTAATTGAGATAAAATATCATACCCCCAAAGATTGACTGGTAGGCCTGGAACAACATAAGGTTGTACTTGTCCAGAGTTTCCCTCAGCATCCTTCCAGGTTAAGATTTTTGAGCTTTGTTGGGGATTGGTAGACTGGCCAATGCCCTTGAGGTGAGTTATAGAGGTTTTAAGGGGCCAATTATGAGGCCAATTTTGAGTGGAGATTACTGTGGCGTCGGCCCCAGTATCGATTAAACCTTTAAAGTTTTTTCCATCTAATTGTAGGGTAAGCAGTGGTCTTTCTGCAGTAATTTGTTGTACCCAATAGGCATCAGAGGAACCAAAGGCAGAGGTTAACCTGGGGCTTTTACTAGTACACTTATTTGTGGAGTTTAGAGGAAGTAATATGAGTTGGGCTATTCTTTGTCCCTTGAGGATGGAGACGGGTCCTAATGGGGCTGAAGCAAGGATGGTAATTTGTCTCGTATAGTCATTACCGATGACCCCTGGGGTAATATGGAGACCAGCTAAAAAGGAGCTACCCCATCCTAAGATGAGACCGAATGTTTTGGCGGGCAATGGCTCGAAAGTTTTGGTGGGCACAAGTTGGATAGCCTGATCTGGTGTTAATACTGTGTTGGAGGTGGAACAGAGTCCAATCCTGCGCTACCTGGTGTGGCCCGGCAGAGGGAGCTGATGCCTGGGCGGGAAGGGTCTGTATTTGTTGAGGAGCTTTTTGTGAAACAAACCTGATATCCCTGGGGTTTGTTATCGGAGGCGGGGCCAGGGGCGGGCCCCTTGAGGAGTTTTCTTGCCTCGGGGGAAGGGTGTTACCCTCGGCATCCGTTTTTTTTTTTTTTTGAGCTGCAATCATTAGCCCAGTGAAAACCACGCCTACATTGCAAGCAAATGGACTTGGGGGGGGGGCGAGGTTGTTTGTCATTCGGGCAATTTCGGGAGAAGTGGCCTGGCTGTTTGCAGTTAAAACAGGCTTTTTGCTGTTTAGTTTGTTGTTTTTCATGAGAGAAATGCTGTAGGGCCACTCCTATAGCCACTCCGGTAGCATGGAAAGCTCCTATGCCAGAACAAAGTTTGATATAATCTGAGAGACTACCGCCACGGTGTGGCCTAATGGTTTCCTGGCAAGTTGGGTTAGCGTTTTCTCTCTTTTTTTTTTTTTTTTTTTTTTTTTTGCGGTACTGGGGATTGAACTCAGGGGCATTCTACCTCCAAGCTATACCCCAGCCCTATTTTTTATTCTTTATTTTGAAACCGAGTCTCACTAAGTTGCGGAGTGCCTCACTAGGTAGCTGAGGCTGGCCGCGAACCCGGATCCTCCGGTCTCAGCCTCCCAAATGCTGGGATTACAAGCATGTGCCACCACGCCCAGCTCAAAATATAATAAGTTTAGTCACCCCGGCCTGGGTTAGCATTTTCATAGGCCAAATGTTTGATAAAGGCACTTTCTGTTTCGCCTTCACTGACTAGGCGTTCGGCTGCGTCTGTAAGGCGGCTGATGAAATCGCTATAAGACTCGTCCGGGCCCTGGCGAATTTTTGCCAATGATGTTGTTGCTGGCCCTTTTGGAGGCAAGCAATGCCACACTTTCAGCCCTGCATTTTGTATTTGAGCCAGGAGGCCAGGGGAAAAGCCGCCTGTATCTGGCTGGTATCAAAAGGGAGTCTTCCCAGAAGTTTGTCCCTGGTCCATGAGCGCGAGGCTCTATTTTCACTATTACGCTGGGCGATTTCTCTACAATTTTCTATAAAATCCGTCCGACAGAGAACAAATTCACCCCTTGACAATGCGGCTTGAGCCAGTGAAAGCCAATTATTAGGGGTGAGCCATCTGTCGCTAAGACTTTCCAAAATAGCCAAAGTGTATGGAGCCATGGGGCCATAATTATTTACTGCCACTTTTAGGTCCTTAAGATATTTAAGATTAAAATAGTGATAGTTTTGGTTTTGATTATTTTCTTGTTCTGAACTAGGATCCTCAGCATCAGGGGTATCCTCCTCAATATCCCGGGAGGTAAGGGGGGCGCGGCATTGTCTCTCAGAGGGGTCCTCATCCGTCTCCTCTATGTCTTCTATAGATGGGCCAGGACGCTGACTTCTGGTCACAGGAAACTGTGCAGACGTTCCCTGGAAAAAGCCAACTCTCGGCCCCATGTTGGGTGCCATTAAATGCTCCGGCCGGGGGGGGGGGGGGGTTGTGAACGGGAGACCAAGGCAGCTAATCCTAAGGGAATGAGACAAACAAAGGACACGAAAGAATGGAGGCAAGACAGGATTCTGATCAAGCCTCAATTTTTTATTAAAGCAGGACAGCTTATGTACCTAGGTGAGGGGTGGGGTCAGGTGGAGTCAGGCAAGCTTGTGTGGGCTTACATGATTGGTCAAGGTTGATCGTGTCCTTTTTAGGTAAGGGCCACGGCAGGATGATGAATAGAACCTGTTTTACATTATCACTGTGGCTCCTGAAGGGGAGTTCCCTCAAAATGCGAATTCCAGTTCTGACCGGCCTTCCGGCTCCCAACAATTATATGCAATGTGCTTGGGGGATATGTGTGCGCTCCCTCTATTATATGGAAGGTACACATGCTCACAGTTCTATAGAAGATGAGTTCATCTGGGGCTGTGTAGGATGCTCATGCATCTGGGGCTGCTCAGGGTCATGCCATCACCACCAGCCTGCACTCCCTCTGAGTCCCCCCAAAAGCCAATTATGCAGAGTTGTGAACCTAAGCCCCCAGTGTTCTTATTCACCAGACTTTTGCTCAGTTGCACACCCTTGTGCAAAAGTAGAAAAGTTTTGTGTTGTTGAGCAACTGTCAAGTGTCTTGCTTAATTCCCAACTTGCATTTGCATTCCAAAACCAGTAGTAAGTTGCTTTTTTACATTGTATGTACACCAAGACAGTTGCTCCTTGGGATGTTCATCATACAAGGAACAAAGCAAGCTAATGCTTACGATGTCACTGTTTTTGTAGCCTCACATATAATTCCCCTCTCTGTGGTAACTGATGCAGAAGTGAGGTCATTTTGGAAAGGATATGTGTTCCTTGTCTAGCCAGCCTCCACCAGACAAAACACGTTGAGAGAGAGGAGCTTTCTTTTCTAGGGTGACATTGTGAGGGAGAGGATGTGCTACTTGGTGAAACACCATGAGGGACAAAGGTGCTCCTCTCTTGCCATCATCACTCAATCTTCCCTGCCAGCACTTCCCAGTAAAATTCATGTTTCACACCCTCATCTCCATGTCTGTTCCTTGTTCTATTAGCAGCTTACCCCACTGTCCTAGACCAACTGAGATATGAGGTTATACCTCTGAACCTTTGAAAAGAAAACTTTGGCTACATATGGACATCCAAGATATAGAGGTTGCCAAAATATAATAAAATATATTTTGAGTTAGAAAAGATCATTATTTTTAAACAAATAGGCATTTGTTTAAATGTCATCTTGAACCTAGAAATGACATGTCATCTTGAACTTACTTTTTGAAATAGAGTTGTTAGCCCAGCTCTAGAAGGGGATACCAAGAGCAACACACATCCATGCTTGTTCAGTGGGTTAGGGGACATGGAAGAGAGGACCATGAGAATGAAGAGAAGAAGGCCTTGTTCCAGATTGGTAATATGTAGAAAACATTTTTTCATTATAACCATTAAGTTGTATGTACATTTCATCTATCATTAACATATAAATTATACAAAAATAATAAATAATAATAAATTAACCTCACCTGCCTAGGTTACCACCTAGTAAACCCATCACAATGGATTTATCCACTGATTAGATTACAACCCTCATGACACAATTATGTCTCTGAACTCTGAACACTGACAATGTAGTTTGTTGAAGTATCTAGTATTTCTAGATGTTGTGAAGTGCTAAATATATGTAAAAAATTGAAGTAGTAAAACAACACAGTCTGTAAATATCTTTTTGTTAAAATTCATCTGAAATTATTGTTTTTTGGGGAGAGGAAAGCCAAATCCCACATTGTGTTCATGCTTTGATTCTGGGGAAGCAGAAATGCAAAAAGCACTGTACCAGTGTGCTTATAGTACAGCAGGAATAACTGTTGACTCTTTTTTATTTATTTATTTATTTATTTATTTATTTATTTTTCTGTGATACTGGGGATTGAAACCAGGGGCATTCTACCTCTGAGCTACACTCCCAGACCTAGTTGTTTTTCTTTATCTTGAAACAGGGTCTCACTAAGTCGTGGAGGGCCTCATTAAGTAGCTGAGGCTGTCTGCGAACCAGGATCCTCTGGTCTCAGCCTCCCAAGTACTGGGATTACAATGTGGGCCACCATGCCTGGCGTGGTTTATGCATTTTGCTTGGCTTTGCTGTGTATGTAATGTATATAAAGGACAAATGGTCCTAAATTTAAAACACCTAGTCTTGCTATATTTTAAAGAGGTTGCCAATGTATGACAAAAGTAGAGTTACTAAACTAGTAAATTTTATATATTTTGCATTGAAATTCCTAGGAAATGTTGTGCTGAACAACATTCTCACTGCTATAATAAAAAAAACCAACTGACCACACAACTTAGAGAAAGGATTTTTTTTCAGTTTCTTGGGGATTTGGGGGCTGAGTCCATGTGTGGCTAGGGTCTGTGGAACTCACTGCATTGCGTCTGGAAGCAGAGAGTGGGAGAGAACAACACTCTGCTCTTACATCATGGAGGTTAGAAGCAAGAGAGTAAGCTGGCAAGGGGATTCAGTGAAAAAAGCACAGTCCCTAAGGCCACACTTTCCGGGACCCACCTTCTCCAGCCACACCTCACCTGCCTAGATTACCACCTAGTAAACACATCACAATGTATTTATCCACTAATTAGATTACAGCCCTCATGACACAATTACATCAGCTCTGAACACTGAATATCAATTAATAGGGGGACATTCTATATGTAACAATAAGAAAAAGCATCTTCTGAAATTTTCAGCATGCTAGCACACTGGGTTGGAGGAAAAGTAAAGGATTCTAGGCCAGAATGCTCATATTTCAAAGACACTTTGTTCCTAGAGATTAGGAAGAGCATGGGTAGGGGAACAGAATGAAATTCAATAAAGGGCCCCAAAACACAGTATGGAAGAGTTATATCTGTTATTCTATAGTACACTAGGGTAACTATTGGTTAAAACAATCTATGATATATTTTAGAATGACTAGAAAATTACAAAATTCCCAATACATAAAAAATGATTGATGTTTTGAGAAGTGAAAATGCATATTACCCTAGCAACATGCACGAACCTGGAGACATTATGCTAAGTGAAATAAGGCAAACAGAAAAAGGTACTGTGTGACTCGACCATATGTAGAATCTTAAAAAGTACATAAAACAGAATAGAAAACAGAGTGGTTGTCAGGGGCAGAGAAAGGGAAGAAGCATTGGGGAGAAGCTGATCAAAAGGTACAAACTTGTAGTTAAGATCAATAAGCTTAGAGACCTAATGTATCCTAATGTATAGCATGAGAACTATAATTAATAATATTGCATTGTATACCAAAATTTTGCTAAGGGAGTAGGTGTTAACTGTTTTTACCACAACTTAGTGAGACCCTGTTTCGAAATAAAAAGAATAAAATAGAGCTGGGGGTGTATCTCAGAGGTGGAATGCCCATGGTTCCATCATCAATACCACATACACATAAAAATAAATAAATAAAATAAAGAGAAGAAAAGAAAAATGAACAATAGACTTTGTATAGGTTATGTTATCTGGTTAGTTCCAAACAGCAATGGATAAATGTTTATTCATTTCACTCAAAAAAGGGGACATAAAGAGCTATACTGAAGTTGTAAATATAAAAGTATTGCTGGGCATAGTGGTACATACCTGTAATCCCACTACTTGGGATGCTACTACAGGAAGACTGAAAGTTGAAAGCCAATGAACAGTGATTAGGCAAAGCACAATGCACATGCTCATGCCATACTGACATGGACATGAGCCATATATGCATTGCATGCACACATCCACGCCGAGGACATACCATGCATGTATACATCCACACTGATATGGACATGTGCCATTTTGCCCAGAACCCTGTAAGAGGGACTGCGAGAGAATAAAGTCACTGTCTGTTCTCTTCTGTATGGCGGCTCCACGTGCTTTCTTCATCCTGGGGATCCCTTAGTGAGATCCTATCTAAAAATAAAAAAATAAAATAGGGCTAGGGAATGTACTTCAGAAATAGAATGTCCCTGGGTTTGTTCCCCAGTACCACAAAAATAAAACTTTGTCTTAGTTTAATTCTGTAAAGGATAAGTGACCTTCTAAACTAAAACTAAACACCATATTAACATTATGTGTGTTCATAGGATGCAAGGAAGGAATTGGGAATGTAGAGTTGGAAGTTTATTTTATTAATAACTTCATTAAGGTATAATGAAGATATGATACAATTCATCTATTTAAACTACCTTATCCAAAGACTTATTATTTTCACAGTTATGCCACCATCACCACAGTTTTAGAATATTTTAATCACCTTCTGCCAGGGACCCAGACAGAGGCCAGCTATGGTTGTAGGCGGTGAGATCCCCAAGATAAAGAAAGCACATGGAGCCGCCATCCAGAAGAGAACAGACAACAACTTTATTCTCACGCCAGTCCCATATAGGGTTCTGGGCAAAATGGCACATGCCCACATCAGTGTGATTGTATGCATGCATATGTGGCACACGTCTATGTCAGCGTGATGTGTGCATGTGCATTGTGCTTTGCCTAGTCAAACCTTACACAACTGCAGTTGTGTGGGATGAACATACATCTGCAGCTGTGTGGGCTAGACAGGGTCATGTCCATACTACCAGTCTGTACTTCCTCTGGCACACCATACTCCACCCACTACAGGGTGGCAGTGTGCAACTTGACCCTGAGAGCATTACATCGGCACAAAGACTGCAACAGTAATAAAGGATGCAAGAGATAACTATTGTTCCTCTAGTCACATAGGTAAGAATAATCGATACTCACCTATAGGAGGAGTCCAGTGAGTTCCACCTGGTTGTAAACAGGTCCTCCTGTAAGCCTGAATAGCCTGTACCTGCTGCTGGTGGTCTGGAATTTATACACAACACTCTACATGGAGAAGAGTACACATTCCACCCTGAGCAGCAGTAAGCATATCTAATGCCATTCTATTTTCCAAAATCACCTGTATCTGGGTGGTTTCTTCCACTAAAAGGGAAAGAGCCCAATGGGATATATTTAAAGCTTCTGCAACATATTGGGCTAAGGCTTCCACCTGTAGCTCTACATCTATGGTACCACCCCATGGAGTAACCAAAGCATAGTTCTTGGGGCAACTATCCAAAAATTTGATCACAGACAGGTTCACCTACTGTTTACAAAAACGGTGCTATGCTTACAAGCTCTACATGTTTCTCTATTAACCAGCTTCACCCATTTTCCACACCATATCCCTAAAAGGGGAATATATTATCACATTCTACACTCAACAAGTCCTCTTGCATCATTCATCTCATTCTGGGCTGCTATGGTTTCCGGTTCATAAGTTAGTCTAGTTGCCTGCAGTAGTGGGGCAATTCTCCACAGGAAACCTTCAGCCGTCTCCACTGGTAGTTCAGTGCAAATCCAGAAATGGGAGGTGTTGTGAAGTGTTGCAAAGATATGTGCCCAGGAAAGCAGGGTATTCCCTGCAGTTAACCTGGATGGTAGGACAGGGCAGAAAAAGAGACCATTATAGGTAAGTCCTTCCCTTCTGAGAGGATGTAGGTGACTTATCCGCCTTGAGAATATTCTTCTTTCTTACAGGACTCATTGGGTTAGGTTATGCACACCTAGGATAATGTTCCCTTATTTTCGCAAACACAGCTGATTAGATACCTTAATAACAGTTGCCAAATTCTTTCTTCTTTCCAATATTCTATTCACTAGAAGTAATTCATGGATTCTACCCGCATGAAGGGGAATAGGAGTACATGAAGATGTGGCTACCAGAGGGCAAGAATTACAGAAGTATCTCAGACTGCTGTCTACCACTCTAATAGGCTTAACATGGGAAAGTCTACAGAGTACAGATATGTTGCAGCAAAAAAAAAAGTGGTGAAACGTCTTAAACATCAACTCCTATTACATTGCTTTATCTCCTTCAATCCTTGCTTATGGTTTCCTGGGGTGTTCTTTATGGTCAACTGACTAAAGCAGAAAAAAAACTCGTCTGGGTTACAGATAAGTTTGCAAAACATGTTTATCCCATCTGAAAGCTGAAAGCTGAAGGATGGCCAGACGTATAGACCCACAGTGATTCCTAAGCATTTGCTCATAGTTTAGCTTCACAGTTAGATACTTGTTATGGTTTGAAAGTAAAATGTCCCTCAGACCTCATGCTCTAGAGGCAACCAAGCTCAGAGGTGGATCCCTGGGAGTGTGGCCTTGGAGACTATATAGACCTTGCCCCCTCTGCTTTCTTCCATCATACCCCAAGGACCTGTAGCCCAGGCTCCTGCTTGGCAGCTGGTGTAAACAGACTATATATATGGAAGGGACTTTCAAACTCATAAGGAAATAAATCTTTCTTCCTCTAAGTTTTGTGTGCCAGGTGTTGTGTTGCAATGGTAAGAACATTGACTGAAACAATACTTTAAAGAAATGGGATTGGAACATTGGTGACAAGAAAGTCTAAGGAAAGATGTGAGATAGAACTTTCTGAATCAGTAAAGACTGTGAGGACATTTGTGTTCTATGTGAAAGGCCACAAAAGAGCATCCATGGCATAAAACACTTAATTCAATGGACAATAATGACATATACAATGGGTGGCAGTAAGTTTCTTCCTCAGTCACATGAATGTTTGCTCAGTGATTTCATGAATCTAAGAGTCCATGGTGACACAGATGGAGGCTGTGCATGGACTCAACAGCAGACTTCCTCGTAGCAAAGCTGACCTGGATAATTTGATTGTGAAGCACCTAACATGTCAAGAGTCGAGACTAACATTTAGTATCAAATGCATCATTCTCTATGTGTACCAGCTGGACACCTGGTAACAGATTTATTATATTAGACCTCTTGCATCATGGAGCATGAAGACTTCCATCCTTACAGGAATATCCCTATTCTGGCTATGGACTTGTCTATCCTCCCAATAATGCTTCTTCTAATGGCATTTGCTTGGGACTCACAGAATGCCTTACCTGCAGTCATGACATTCCATTCAGAATTACATATCACCCACAAACCCATGTCACAGTAAAGGAAGTGTACAACAAAGGCCTTATAGCCATGGAAATAAGTGGCCGTATGACAGCCTAGAAGCACCTGGCCAAATTAAAAGGTGAAATAGCTTACTGAAAACTCAGTCACAGTGTCAATTGAGAAAAAAAAACCTCCTGCTAGGATGGGACTCTGTCTCACAAGATGCAGTTTATGCTTTAAATTACAGACCATTTTATGGCGTTCTCTCCCTCACAGCCAGATCATATGGGCCCATAAATTGGGACATAGACATTTTAGTGACTTCTCTCACTATTACACTTAATAACATAGCATTTTTGCTTCCTGTCCAGCAACTTGAACTCTGCTTCTTTGGAGATCAACTTCTTCCACCAAGAAACACAAAATAGCTAAAATGAATTGGAAATTAAGACTACCACCTAAATCTATTGGGATTCTTATATCACTGAACCAACAGGAAAAAAAAAAAAAAAAAAAAAAAAACCAGTGTGCTAAGTTACTCGAGTGATAGAGTGGTTGGTCCAGATTTTAAAGAAGAAATTAGGTCGCTGCTACACAATGAAGCAAAGAAAGACTATATTTGGAATCCAGGAGATTCTCTGGTACTGAGTTATTTATTCTTAGTACTTCCAAGTCCACCCCAAAAGATAAGATGATCAAGTAAATAAACTCTTCAGGAATAAAAGCTAGGAGCAGCCCACCATGAAAATGCTAAGCACAGTTGAAGTTCTGGCTGAGGGGAAAAGAGATAGAATATTTTTAAACTGCCAGTGGGAAAAAATAGTCACTGATAATCAACTACAACCTGGTGAAGAACAACTAGAGAAACGAGCTATAGCAGCTTTTTGTATATTCTCTGTGCTTGATATGTGCATATATTAATTTGTATGTATTAATTATTACTTCTCCCCTTTTCCTATTTTCATTTCATATACACATTATTAGAGGGTAACTTTATAATATATATATATATATATATATATATATATATATATATATATATATATATATATTACTGAAGATAAGCATTCTACCTCCGAGACACATCCTCAGCCCTATTTTATTTTTTAATTTGAGACAGTGTCGCTAAATTGCTGAGGCTGGCCTCTAATCTGTGATCCTCCTGTCTCAGCCTCCCAAGTACTGGGATTACACCACCACTCCTGTCTCCCCCCGCCCCCCAGCAAAGGGAAATGAACTCAGGGCCTCACATGCGCTAGGCAAGCATTCTACCACTGAGATACATCCCCAGCCCTTTCTTATTTGTTATTTTGAGACAATGTCTTATAAATTGCCCCAGCTGGTCTCGAATTTGAAATCCTCCTGCTCAGTCTCCAGATTAGCTTGGATTACTAACATGGGCCAACATGCCTGGCTTGAACTGTGTATCTTTTCATTTGTGAGAAAGGTGAGAATTTATTTACTTATAAGAATATCAGCTAAGCTGGGTAAGGTGGCCAATACCTGTAATCACAGCTATTCAAGAGGATAAGGTAGGAGGATCATAAGTTCAAGGCTAGCCTGGACAACTTGGCAAGACCCTGTCTCAAAATAAAAAATAAAAAGGCTGAGGTTATAGAGCAGGGATAGAGTACCCCTGGGTTCAATCCCCTGTAAAGTAAAAAACAAATTGAAATAACCAAAACATAAGAACATTATATTTTCTTATGAGAAATATAGATTTATTTATTGTGAGGCAATTATTCTATCTCAGCTTAATAATTTTGTGTGTATGGTTTTGGGGTTTGATCCTAGGGCCTTGTTCATGCTAACATGCCTCTAATCCCAATACTTGAAAGGCTGAAACAGGAGGATTGCAGGTTCGAGGCCAGCCTCAGCAATTTAGCGAGAACTTTAGCAACTTAGAAAGACCCTGTTTCAAAATAAAAAAAAAATAAACAGGACTGGGAGTGTATAGTTAGATATGGAATGTCTCCTAAAAAGGTTATTTATTAATATTCAGGGGTGATATAGTTAAGTCATGAGAGTTGTAATCTCAGCAGTGGATAAATCCATTGTAATGGATTTCTCTCTGGGTGGTAGCCTGAGATAGTAGAGCATGACTGGAGAAAGTGAGTTCCTGGAGCTGCAGCCTTGGGAATTACATATGGTTCCCAGTTTCCTTGCTTGCTCTCTTGCTTCTGACCTCCACACTGTGAGGAGGAAAGCATCATGGTCTTCCTCTCTCTACTTCCTGGGGCCATGCCCTGAGATCCATGGTCTCTAGCCTCACATTGATTGAACCCTGAAACCATGAGCTAATAAATTTTGTAGTTTAGTTGTATTAAATGCATTTTTGACTTAAGATATTTTAAACTTATATCTGGATTATCAGGACACAACTGCATTATAAGTAAAGTAACACCTATATAAAAATTATTAAGCATGCTGGGGGTGCAGCTCAATGATAGACCACTTTGTTAGCATATAATTTATATCTAGCAAGTAGCTGCTCCATTTTAGGACTTTTTGCTAGTTCTTCTGTGCTTCAACATTGAGACTCTATCCTTACTTATACAAAGATTTCATCTACTCTCATGGCTTAAATATCATCTACACATTTACATATATACACATGTGTGCATATATGCATATGTGTACCTACCTATGTGTATACGTACATGTGCATATATACATCTACACACATGCATATAAACATTTAGCAACCTAGCACAATACCTAACACATAGCAACTGTATGAAACATGATATTTTCTTTTACATAAATGATAGGTATTATCACAGGTTAACTACATGACACAAAACAGGTGCCAGATATTTATTTACCTCCTTTCTCATTCATGTGTGTGTGTGTGTGTGTGTGTGTGTGTGTGTGTGTGTGTGTGTGTTATTACTGGTGCTTTACCCACTCCCAGGCATTTTTATTTGCTTATTTTGAAACAGGATCTTTCTAAGTGGCTGAGGCTGGCCTTGAACTTGAAATCCTCCTGTCTCAGCCTTCTAAGTACTGGGATTACAAGTGTGCACTTCTGTGCCTAGCACCCTCTTTTCTCATTTTTTATTTGACTGCTATGTATATTTTTTCTCTCTTTGCTTGTGCTCCTGAATTGCACTCATTTCTCTTTAGAATATCCTCCACTGCCTCTCACACTCACCTAACCTTTAAGTTCTCAGCCTTCCTAATAAAGACTATAGATCAGGCGTGTATGCCTTTGCATCTGCCTTCTGGACTAATTAGTTGACAAATCATGATCAGCCTTTTGCTGCCCTCACCCGGCCTAATTCAGTATCTGTCACAGCTAATTAGATAACCACTGCCCAACAGAGGCTCAATTCTGCCCTAGTTCTGACAAGAATTTCAAAGAAATAATTATATAAGGAATCCAAGCTAATGTATTTCTTTCCCTAGCAGATAGGGATAAAGTGATGGCCAGCTCAATTTGATGCCATAAAACTTCAGCGACTTCAAAATAGCCTACTTCAAAATTATTAAGGACTATTCATGGTTACACCAGCACTATCTGGGGAGAGAGCGAAAATCATATGAAAGCCCCAGTCCTCTCATAGTTACCTTTCTGAGCTCAGCTCAGCTCTGGACCACTAGGTGCTGGGACCTACCTAAAATGTAACTCTATTTCTGAATTTCTAATCTTACTTCATATCATGGAAACACATTCCACTGCAAAGAAGTAGATGGACAGTGAGAGAATCTTCCTAATCACTTTGCTGTGTGTTACATAGGATGCTAGCTCGAGTAGACTTGCTAAGGGAAGTTCATTCTTTTGGAGGCAGACAACCTTAATCATTTCCTCAACAACTATCAAGAAAGTAAGTAAAAAATGATACTATCATTCATGGGCAATTTCTTAGAAAACAGTGACATCTAATCTTTTGACCTAGAAACCACTTAGTATCATAAGATCTCAATGAATTAGTGATTACACAGTTTCTGAGAGAAGTACTAGCTCACACTAGCATTAAAATGCAGGCTCTGAACTTTTAAGTAAAACTAAGCTTTTCTTTACATAATAATATGTGATAACTGCAGAGTAAAACATATGTCTTTTTAATTAATTGACTAGAAACAGATTTATGAAATGGAAACACCAGCTGGTGATTTTCTTCCCTGATGTCATGATAGTTCTTTTATTTACCTCAAGTCTTGACACTTGAGAGAAAATTTGTTGCCACCTCAAAGTTGACATCTGTTTGAGCATCCTCACCCATGATCCTCTGGAGGAACTAGCTTTGTACTGAAGAACGCAATCCAGGATGCCTGCAAACCTCAGTCTGAGTTCCTGCTGTGTACTTAATAGATCTGTGCCTTTCACCTGAATTTATCCATGTATATATACATTGACAGAGTTGGCCTATATGATCCTTTATTCAAATATTTTATTATTCTATTGTTTTAAATAAAAATAATCATTTTACTTCCTTTATTTCATTCCCCTTTCATTGGAGAGTTTTTGTCAGAGGATTAGATTAACCAAGAGATTCTGGTTATTAACATATGTTTGCTCAAAGGCAGCAACATTCAAATAGCTGCAACTAGTTGATTCCTCAGGACTCTTTTCTGGCTCCTTGTTCTCCCGTTAAACATTGCAGTGCCCAGGACACACATCTTAGGTCTCTTCTCCATCTATCCTTACCAGTGTAGAACTCTCATCTGCTCTCATGACTTAAATACCATCTATACAGTGATGATTCCATTATATTTATGCCCAGTCCAGACCTCTTTCTTATATTCCAGTTATATATACCTATCTGCCTACTAGACATCTTTTCTTGGGCATCTATTAGGCACCAAACACTTAACATATTTGAAAAAAGCTGCCTATTCATATTTTCACCCAAATTAACTCCTTCATTAGTCTTCCAATTTTAGCAAATGGTAACTCCACAATTCCAGTTTTTCAAGCCCAAATCCTGCAGCCACACTTGACTTCTCTTTGTAGTATTCCCTCTAGACAGTCCATTAGCAAATCCTGCAGTTTCTACCTATAAATATATATATATATACATATATATATATACGTATATATATACATATATATATTTAACAGTCCATATATATATATATATATATATATATATGGACTGTTATCTCTTCTCACCATGCCTACTGCTACCACCTTGTTCTAAACCACCAGCATCTCTCACCTGGACTATTACAGTAGCCTCCTAATTGATCTTGCTGCTTCTGCTTTTACTGCCCTTTAGACAATTATCACTGCAACAAACAGAGTGATTCTGTTATAATATAAATTAATCCTGTAACATATTCCCATAAAAGACAAAGTCCTGACAGTAGCCTTTAAGAATCTAAATAAGGGGCAGTACCAGGGAATGAAATTGACCAACTTATGTTATGTGCACGTGTGACTATGTCACAATGAATCCCAGCATTATGTATAATTATAATATGCTAATATTTTTAAAAAACAGAACCTAAATAATAGTCCTGCCTAAAAACTACGGATTTCGCTGTCCTTTAAACAATTTTCATTGTAACAAACAGAGTGATTCTATCCTCTCCTACTCTTGTTTCCCTTTCTCACTCCATCCCATACACATGGATTCTTTGCTGTTCCTCAAACACATTTAAGCACACTCCTGCCTCCAGAAATTTGCAAATTTTATTCTCCCTACCTGGAAAGCTCTTTTTCAGGTATCTACATAGCACACTGACTCTCACCTCCTTAAAGTCTTAGTTGAAATGTCAACATATCAGTGAGGTCTTTTTAAAAAACCCTATTTAAAATTACACACATCTCCCACCAAACATGTATTTCTTCCTTCTCTTACTTATCTTTTTTTGTGGGGGGAGGAGTACTGGAGATTGAGCCCAGGGATATTCTATGTTCAAGCTGCAACTTCAACCCTTTTTTTATAATTTGTTTTGAAACAGGGTCTTGCTAGGTGACTGAGTCTGGCCTCAAACCTTCAATCCTCAAATGACTCAGCCTCCCAAGTAATGTGATTACAGGTTTGCACCACCATGCCTAGCATATTTATCTTTTTTCTGTAGTACATTTTATTCTCTTACACACAAGATATTTTATTTATTTATTTACCACTTGCTTTCCTTCTCAAACATGTAAGCCCCATGATGGCAGGGATTCTTGTCTGGTATGTCAGTCTCTAGTAGCGAGCCTGAAACATTGTGGGTAGTTAGTAAATAGTTGTTGAATAAATGAAGTGTCCTCATTGATCAGAATCCTCAGAAATCCTCTTCTTGTTATGAAATGATAAAATGGCTTTATAAAATGAAGTAGACTCTGAATAATAAGTGTAAAGTATCCTGTAGATGCACACATAGTTATTTCATTATCTGGCCAATATACAAGGAACACATACAAATTGTTCCAATCACAGAGGGATGAAAGAGTAAGGAACAATGGATTCTTGAATAAGTGCAGGAAGAAAATAATGAATTGTAGTTTAAATGAAATTGGGATGCAATGGCTTGCATCACAGACTTGCTTTATCTATTCTTTGAGCACTGTCCTTTGGGGAAAATGTCCTTTAGAGAAAAGGAAATGGGTCAGAGAGGCAGGCCAAGTTCAGAAACAGGCTCAGCCAGGGCTTTTATTGAGTGGGTCAGTATTTGAATGCTTTTCATTTTGGATCCTTTGCTTTCCAGATACAATTTTCCAATAATTTATTTGCAATAATGAATCAAGTCAGTAATTGTTCCTTTGCCTTGGAAGTAATTTTTCTTTTATTCAGAATCTGTTGATAGCAATTGAAAAGTCTGGCTATCACTGTTCAAATACTTTCTGCATCCAAACACAATGAAATGAACAATAATTAAGGATTAATATTGTGTTTTCCAAGGAAAGGTTTTCATTTAGGGTAGGTGTATAAAATATTTCCCTCTGTACATCTTCAGTTACTGGATACAAAATAGAATGTTAGAAAGGTAGCTACCATTGCTAAGGATAAGGCCTCACATCTAAGTCTTCATGGGGTTCAGTGCCAAATGGTGAATTCGAACTGGGCATATGTGGAAGGTCTTAATTGAACAAGAGGCTGGACTGCATTTGCATAATTGTACAGAGTCATCACTTTCTATATGCGGGGGATCTGTTCCAGGACCTACTGTGAATACCCAAATCTACAGATGTTTATGTCACTTAAATAAAATTATGCAGCATTTTATTATAATCTATGTACATCCTTCTGTATACTTTCAATCATCTCTAGACTACATATAATACCTACTACAATGTAAATGCTGACAAGTATACTATATTGCTTAGGGAATAATGATAAGGGAAGAAGTCTGTATATGTTAATATAGATGTAACTTTTAGAAATATTTTTGACTTGTGGTTGGTTGAATCCATAGATTTGGAACACATGGACATGGAAGGCCAACTTGTATACAAGATAAGGTTATCATTGACTGAGGCCTCCCATAGTGGGAGAGTAAAAACGAAATATCTAGAGTCTCTCTCTCTGTTTGGGATTGAACTCAGGTGCATTTCACAGCCAAGATATACTTACTTTTCATTTTGAAACAGAGTCCCACTAAGTTGCAGAGGGCCTAAGTTGCTGAGGCTGGATACAAACCTGCTATCCTCCTGACTCAGCCTCCCAAATACCAGGAGTACAGGCATGCGCCACCACACCCAGGGAAATATCTCGTCTTAACTACAATATATTTTGGAGTCTTTATACCAGCAAAGCCCTTGAGCCTTGAGAGAGAATCTATTTGGCACTGGATGGCAGTGTCTGCCACCAGTTGGGAGCAATGACTTTTGAATGAATAAATGAAGAATTGCACTACACACATGCCATTTGCATTAGGATTCTTGTATGTATGGTTCTTTGTTAAGCCTCATATTCCTGTCCATACTTGAAACATAGAACAGAAAATAGCATTTTATTGCAAAGATAATAAAAATCAATTCCAGCAACCAAAGTCATGACACAAAAAGACATATATTTTCCCTCAGCAAGTCTCAGAGCCTCTATATGAAAGTCATACAGAGAGCTCAGTCATTCCCACTTCTATCAGCAACAGGCTTTTTAAAAATAGTTAACAATGCAAATCATAATAAGAACTAGATATATATTCTTCAAACTGACCATTATGCATATCTGCTTGAAACATTAAAATAAAATAGCAAGAAGGTCATTTCTATAAATGTGAATAGATCTCCATACTACTAACACAGAAATGCTTTTAATTTTTTAAGATCATCTCCTTTCAAATCTGTTATGAAGTAATATGTTGTGTTTCCTTTTTCCTGGTTTTTATCATTTTTTTGCTTTTATAATTTAAAGATGCTTTTATTTGTTAGGTTTTTAATAGAGACCATTCTAACTGGGGTGAGATGATATCTTTTTGTAGTTTTGGTTATTGTTGTTGTTGTTATGGGGTTTTATTTGGGGGGTCCTGAGAATTGAACTCAGGGGCATTCTACTTCTGAGCTGCAACCCCAGCCACGTGTGTGTGTGTGTGTGTGTGTGTGTGTGTGTGTGTGTGTGTGTTTTACTGGAGTTTGAACCCAAGGGCATTCTACCTCCATCCCTTTTTACTTTTTGTTTGAAACAAGGTCTTTGTAGGTTGCCAAGAGTCTTGCATTGCTGAGGCTAACCTCGAACTTGTGATCGTCCCATCTCAGTCTCCAAAGTACTGGGATAATAGATGTGTGCTACCACACCTGGCCATTTGTCCAGTTTTTAAGTTGGATTATTTGGTTTTTGTTGTTCTTATTGAATTTTAGAGCTCCTTGTCCTCTGGAGCACTAAAAGTGAACTAAGCCAGACACAGATAGGCATTGCGTGTTCTAATATATGTAAATCACAATAGGAACTAATGTATATTATTCACACTGACCATTATGCATATTTGCTTAAAACATTTTTTTTTTGGTACTGGGGAATGAACCCAGAGGCATTCTACCTCTCAGCTACAACCCCGGCCCTATTCTTCTTATTTATTTATTTTTTTACTTTGAAATAGGGTCTCACTAAGTTGCTGAGGGTGGCCACAAACCTGCAATCCTCCTGTCTCAGCCTTCCATCTGGGATTACAAGTGTGCACCATCATGCTCAGCTTTGCTTGAAACATTTTTAAAAATGAGATAAAGAAAATAGCTAACTTGAATATAGACTAGTGATTACTAGGAGGATGGGGAAAGGGAATGTGGAGGTTGGATAAAGGGAGGCTAAGGTTGATTGGTGAATATCATCCAATATGCATGTATTAAAATATCACACCTAATCCCATTAATATGTTTATAAAATGAAAATTAGAATTAAACATAAAAATGCTGTTTTTGTCACTATTTTCACTGCTATGACCCATACACATGACATGCAAAACTTAGAAGAAGAAAGATTTTATTTTCTTATATTCCTGGAGATTTTGGTCCTTTTTAGGCTGGACTGTAGATGCAAAGCTCATGGCAGTGGATAACAGAGAGCTGCCCTCAGCTCATTGTGGCAGAACCAGAGAGCCAGGGCAGGGAGTGAAGCTGCAGCATAGGGACAGTGGCACCATGTCGGGCTTCGCCCCCAGAGATCTATCTCTAACCATATTCCACCTCTGAATATGGCTTTTCTTTCTAACACATGAAGGTTTTGGAGACAGCTTTAATCCAAACCATAACAGATGCTTTCAAGTAAAGAGTGCATGTGGATGCAAAGTGATTTATTAAATTTTCCCGTATTGATTGCATATTGCTGTGCAACAAACAATGCTAAAACGTCATGGCTTAAAACATCAATTTATTAATTTCTTAGGACAGGTCAATTGATTGGATATTTCCTTTACTTTGTGCCATGTTGACTGGTTTGCTGGAATGACTAGGAGTTCCCAAATTGCCTCTTTAACAGAGCCGGCAATTGGTGCTGGCTCCTGAGTAGGAGCTCAACTTAGGCTGTTGGTTGATGGCCTTGGTTTTCCTCCATGTGGTCCTGTATGGAGCTTTTTGGGCTTGCTCATGATACTATGGCTGGGACCCAAGAAGAAATATTTGAAATTGGAAAGTTCAGTCTTGGAAGATACACTGTCACTTCTGCCACTTTTTGATCTGTTGGTCAAAACAGGCCTCAGAGCTAGTCCAAATTCCCCTCTCAGTGGGAGGAAGAGCAAGATCACATTGCCAAAGAGCATGTGGGATAGTGGATAATGTTGCAGCCAGCTTCTGAAACATATTCTGTCGAAGTCCTGAAGTGTGTCTCCTACTTTTCCCTTTGCAGTTTTCCTCCTCATTTTCCCCGTATATTGGATTTTTAATCAGATCACGTAGATGTATTAGATTAGAATATATTAAGTGCACAAGATGTTCTGACCATAATTTATAAACTATGTCAGTCCTGGAGAATGGGACCAGAAGTTGTGGTGCTATTTGTTAAATGTCCTCTGTCATTTTAGACAGTTATTCTGCAAAGAGAAGCTCAAATTCTCTGATTTCTATGTGACAGGCATAGTTCTGAATATTTTATGTGTACCACCTCATTTAATTTTCAGAACTCTTTGAGGTCTATTTTATTCTGTCCAATCTTCAGATGAGAAAACTGAGGTACAGAAAGATCAGATTAGCATGCTCAAATAATCATAGTTATTACATAGGTGATCTTGGTCTTAAAAATCAAGTATGTTCAACTTCAAACCCTCTGTTATGTCTGCTGTATACTTGCTATTCAAAGTGTGACATCACATGAACCATTGTACCATCAAGAGACTTATAGACTGAGAAGAGTAGAGGGGAGTTCTCCAAAGCATAGATCCAGAGTAGAGTCTAGCTTGTTGCTGATGTTTGTGGGAAGGAAAGCTTTATAGGTCTACAATGAAACCTGGGAACAAACAAAAGGAAAACAAAGCAGCTGGTATTATACAGGCTGCTAAATACCAGGCTGGCTAGAAAAAAAAAATTATAAAGGGCTATAATAAGTCTGTGATTACATGTAACCTGCTTATGGAAGACAATATGGTTTTTCTGTGAAGAAATCAGACAAGGCTCAGTTACTCAAGTTCTTTAATAGGATATGGATTTATTTTTGTGTGCCCACTAGGGGAATTTATAGCTTTTCTGGAAGTATATTCTGAATGTGAGAAGTCACAAAACCAGTGATTACCTATACTGGGATATATGGCACCTGAAAGCCCCTTTAGCCACTGCTCCAGGGCAGCTGATAAGGTTGATATTTGGAGAACTTTCAAAATCCACATCTTTCCAGATAGTTGGGATATACAAATGGAAAACGACTGGGCTATGATGGAAGAAATCTTCATTCTGAATCAGGCATATTTGATGTTGAATCTTAATCAGAAACACACAACCTATATGTTCTTGAGAAAGTTATATCACCTGTTCCAGGTTCAACTTCCATATTATTAAATGGGGAATGTTATCTGCTTTCTGGGATAGTTGTGTGAAACAAAAAAGAAAAATTGGTATTTTAAGACTGCTAGGCAGTTAATAAATATTTTATTTTTATACTTACATGTGCCTCATAGGTGACAGCACTATTCTAAGCACTTTACAAATTTTAAGTCATTTTTTTGGGGGGGGATTCTGGGGATTGAGTCCAGGGGCATTCTATCTCTGATTTACATTCTTAATCCTCTTATTTTTATTTTGAAAAACAGGGTCTCACTAAGTTGTTGAGGCCCTTATTAAGTTACTGAAGCTGACCTTGAACCTATGATCCTCCTGTCTCAGCCTTACAAGTACTAGGATTACAGATGTGAGCCACCACAACCAGCTAAATTTTAACTCATTAATCCTCATTAACAACTCTATGGTTGTAGATACAATTATCTTCAATGTGGAGATGAGAAGACTGAGGCACAGACAAGTTGAATGCTTGCTCAGAGTTGGAAGGAATCACACAGATTCCAAAGCAGTCTTGCTTGAGAATCAACATTCCCAAGCATCATATTCTTAACCATTTTGCTAGGCTAGAACTCTTGAATTCTCCATCATTAAGGCCTTCTAAAGATTTATCCAAACGAAGGATTTTCCATCACACTGTTTCCCCCATTACCTTTAAACCTCTGCAAGCTATTTTGATGTGAGAAGCATAAACAGGCAGCATGTTCAAAAACACTATGGCAAGTTACCTTGCCTCCCAGGCCTAATGTTCGCAGGTACCAGTGCTAACTAAATGGAATTGGGGTCCCAGAGACCACTGTTGGGGGTCGAGAAAGGCAGGTCAGAGCTGGAATTCACACTTTGAGGGAACTCCCCCTCAGCAGCCACAGTGACAGTGCAAAACAGGTTCTATCCATTATCCTGCTGTGGCCCTTACCTAAAAAGGACACGATCAATTTGACCAATCATGCAAGCCCACACAAGCTTGCCTGACCCCATCTGACCCCACCCCTCACCTCTAGGTACTTAAGCTGTCCTGCTTTAATAAAAAATTGAGGCTTGATCAGAATCCTGTCTTGCCTCCATTCTTTTTGTCTTGTTAGTCTCATTCCCTTAGGTTAGCCGCCTCGGTCACCTGTTCACAACCCCCGCTGGCCGGGGCAGCCCACCCTTTGGCCCTCCTACACCTCAGGGTTTGCCTAAATGTGTGGTCAGCCCACACACCCTCTTTTGTGTCTACAGCCTGGGTCAAGGAAGTTGACAAGAGTTTTCCTTCTTCCCAAGGTGATCATTAAAGATATACTCTTTTATTTCTCTCCATTAAATTGTTGATTCCAGTCCATAAAAGCAGAATATGTAGTCTCCAAGAGTGGGACAAAGTAGGCAGCTTGCCATGATTCTGACTCTATTTAATTTAGAGACAAAAGGGGTTGAGAGATCACAATGTATGATTTAGCCTTACATCTTTCTGTGTGCCCGAAGCCACTGCTTCATAGGAAAATAATAAAAAGTCAGAATGTACTGTTGTGGGATAACCCGGTCCCACTAGTGGGTCCTTTGCCTCCGTGATAAAAAGAATTTTAACACGTGTCAGTCAGGAACAAAAAGTAGGAATTTATTTAGGAAAATAAGGGGACGGGGGAGAAAAACAGGTGAGTGGACATCTTCCTGTCCAGATGCGCTTCCCAGGTCCAAAAGAGGCCGAGGCATGCTATTACTCCCTCTTTTATATGCTTTTAAGAGGGGTGGGCACAGACAAAGTCTGGACCTCCTGCTTCTTTAGGTATAGGTAGAGATAGGTAGGCGGTCCAAATTGGGCCCTCCCTCTTGCTCAGGTTTCAAGATGGGTCTTGACCTTGGCTTGTGAGTTTCCCGTGTCCTTTTAGGCCCAGGCTCCTAGGTGGGGGGCATGGCCTAAGAAACTTCCAAAGGTGGAGTAAAAGGCTGCAGCACGTCAGTTCCAGGTGTTTATATTAAAGTGATATTTTTGCTTTTCCTTCCCATTTGTCTCCTTCCTGCCTACTTATTTCTTCTATCCTACATCATCCCCCCCCCCCCGCCGAGACTTCGATCCCTTAATCTTAAGGGGTGCTGAAGGCCAAGGGTCCAACTTCTATAGCTGTTTCGTGCTTATAAGGGGCTGTTGTCCCTGCCTAGCCAGGGATCAGAAGTCTCTTCCTAACTGACCTATAGGAGACATAGGAAGGTCAGGACTTGCTGGTTGTAGAATCATTGCCCTTTGATATCCTGGAAAAGAAGGCAAGCACATGCAAGATATCAGCCCACAACAAAAGTAAATGGAACAGCAGAGAAATATTCCTATGCAAAGTATACTGGCTAAGGAAATGAGGACCCTCTCCCACCAAGATGTTTCAGAAAACCAGGAAGTTAGTAGGTCATTGAAACTTAGGTCAGGATCAGACATACTATTAATTTGAGAACATAAGTCTTGTAATGCCGAAGACACATTTTTCGAATTATCAGGAATATAAACACAACATTCTGTTTTAATAACTGCACAGGTCCCCCCCTGTGCTGCCGTTAATATGTCAAGGGCCATTCGATTTTGTAAGATGGCCTTTCTCATTATTTGCATTTCATCATTTATTAGTGAAATGCTTTTAACCGTGTCATTTAGAGCCTTTTGTGTATAATTACTAAAAGACTCTATATGCCAGATTACATCTTCGAGTCCAGCTGAGGGAAATAGAATAGAGGCTACATGATCATATCAGTGGAAGACTGACCGTGTCCATCGATGTTGCAAATTTGGGAGGTTAGCTGGACGGTCTATGGTCCAACGCCCTTGTACCCAAGGATATCCTAATGTACATCTTCCTATCCAGCCTGGAGGTAACCATGGCCAAAGGTTGACACCACACAGCCATTGAGTGCTATTTGGTGCTGGCCACCTTGTTTCTGTTTTCCACCCCCAATTGATAGCAAACCAATCTGTATCTTTTAATATAATCGTATAATTACATTCATCTATAGGAATCCATCCCAGCTTATGAGTGGAATTACTCAAGAAATCAAGTGAATGATTTCTCTGTTCCCAACAGAGAGCTGCCTTTTGATTGAGTTTTCCCATAGTGGGCGTTACCCGAACATGTTCATCCCATATTTGAGGGTATCCTCTTAGGAACTCTTGATCATTATCCTTTATTTTAGATATGCGTTGAGTTTGGGATGAATATCCTTTTGTGAAATGCCATACATGGACATTGGTTTTATTTAGAGAGAAATTCTTTCTATGGCCTTTTTCGTTTAAGGTTTCATTTATAGGCCACTGGGAAACATTAGCTCTTGTAGCGAGCTTTAAGAAGGTACTTTTGTCTTGTTGTCTATTAATGAGTTTCTGGAGTTGTAACCAATCATTCCCTTGTAGTGGGGATACCCACCAGGGCAGCCCTGATGAGCTAGACATGGGTAACAGACCACAAATCCAGCAGGCATCTCTATTAATATCTTTGGCATATTGTTGTGCCCAGTCCAGGAAAGTATTAGTTTCTCCCTCGTAAAATGATATAAAAATTAAGAGGCAAATAAGTTGATGGCTATTAATCTGGATAGGCATAGTGTGGTTATCACAATAAGCAGAGAGGAACAAAAAGAAAAAAAAACCAACTTATCCTGATTTAGTATTTTTTGTTTTCTTGAATAATACTCTTAGATCTTCTATAGGCTCGCAGGAATAATGATCGCAGGCCTTATCAGCGTCTTGAGGCTGGTCCTTGGTTTCATCTGAGTTTTGATTCTGTAAATTCTCAAGAGGAACAGGTTTAATCCTAGACACATGAATCCAGGAATTGTGTCCCTGTAATTTAACAGCTGTAGGAGTACTAAGAAGAACCTGGAAAGGACCCTTCCACTTTGGGAGGAGTTGATCTAAAGGTGAATCCTTTTTCCAGGTTTTAAGTAAAACATAGTCACCTGGTTGTATTTTTGACATGTAGGTAAGGTCATCAGAAGTTGGAAGAA
>PVLC010015628.1:0-35641 GCA_004027655.1 Graphiurus murinus
GGTGTGGTGGCCCATGCTTGTAATCCCTTATAATCCCAGTACTTGGGAGGCTGAGACAGGAGGATCACAGGTTAAAAGCCAGCCTTAGCAACTTAGCGAGGCCCTCTGCAACTTAGTGAGACCCTGTTTCAAAATAAAATATAAAAAATAGGTCTGGGGATATAGCCTGGAAGTAGAATGCCCCTGGGTTCCATGTACAGTACCAAAAAAAATAAAAAAATAAAAAAAATAAAAAATTACAAAGAATCAACAAATCAAAAGGCTGATTTAAAAAAAAAAGATTAAAAAGATTGTTTAACAAACCTCAGCCAACCTAACCAAAAGAAAGATTCAACCCAAATTATTAAAATCAGAAATGAAAAAGGAGACATCACCACAGATAATAGGAAGATTCTGAGGATCATTAGAAAGTATTTTGAGAATTTATATTCCAATAAACTGGAAAACATGGAAGAAATAAACAGATTTCTAAACACATACAGCCTACCTATATTGATCCAAGAAGATATAGAAAACCTACATTGACCATAGCAAGCAAAGAAAGAGAAACAGCAATAAAAATTCTGCCACCAAAGAAAAGCACAGGTCCAGATGGGTTTTCAGCTGAATTCTACAACACCTTTACAGAAGAACTAATATCAATACTTCACAAGTTATTCCATGAAATTGAAAGAGATGGAATTCTTCCAAACTCCTTCTATGAGGCCAGTACCACATTATTACCAAAACCAAATAAAGATACCTCAAGAAAAGAATATTACAGACCAATATCATTGATGAACATATATGTAAAAATTCTAAACAAAATACTAATATTAGCCAGGCATATTCAGAATCATGTCAAGAAAATTGTACACCATGACCAAGTTGGTTTCATCCCAGGAAAGCAAGGCTGGTTCAACATATGCAAATCAGTACATGTTATTCATCACATAAACAGAAGTAAGATCATCTCAATAGATGCTGAAAAAGCATTTGACAAAAATTCAACACCCATTCATGTTAAAAAATTGCAGAAAATATGAACAGAAGGAACATATCTCAACATCATTAAGGCAGTACACAATAAACTCAAAGCCAACATCATTTTGAATGGGGAAAAACTGCAGGAATTCCCTTTAAAATAGGAACAAGACAAGGATGCCCACTATCACCACTCCTTTTCATATAGTCCTCGAGACTCTTGCCAGAGTAATAAGAGAAGGATATCAAAGAAATTCAAATAGGAAAAGAAGAATTAAAATTATCTTTATTTGAAGATGACATGAACCTATATCTAGAAGACCCAAAAAACTCAACCAAAAGACTGCTAAAGCTGATTAACAAATTCAGCAAAGTAGCAGGATACAAAAGCACCCTAAAAGAATAGTATCTTTTCTATATGTCAACCATGAATCCATGGAGAAAGAAATATAGAAAACAATTCCATCCACAATAACATCAAAATCAATAAAATACTTAAGGACTAAACCTAACCAAAGAGGTAAAAGACCTCTACAATGAAAATTATAAAACACTAAAGGAAGAAATTTAAGAAGGGCTTTTGAACAGTGTGATAGACCATGTCAGAGTGTGGATTTAAATGTCCCTGAAAACCTATGTGTTAAGCAATGTGGCCACGTTTGGAGGTGGGGCATGGCTGGAGGAGGTGGGTCCCTGGGAGAATGGCCTTGGGCACTAAGACAGACTATGTGCTCTATCTTGTCTGCCTAAATGAAAAAAAAGTTAATTGAAAATGCTATCTCCTGAGTGTTTGCTAACACTTCCTCCCTTCGACCTTGGTCTAATATGAATATAACCTACTCATTTTATAGTCTTAAGGTCCTGAATAAGTGTCTTCCATAGCCAATATAATTTTCATGTCTGAGAAGTGACTTAACCTAGTATTTATTGAAAGGATTCAGATATATTTGTTAAATGAATGAACAAAACGAGCATAGGCTTGGTTACAAATATAGAGAAAGGTGGTTTACCATCTCTGAGAGCCATGGAACTCCAAGAATGTGACGAGAGTGCAATAGACATGCAAGTTGAGCAGGGACAGATGTGCAATCTGAAAAGAGGGACACACCCACACACTTTGCACCCCCTACCTTGTAAAGCGTCCTGTAGGTCTAAGCTACTTTCTTTGAAAATTCTGTCTTCTAAAATTCCTTTCCCATAACCTTGCAAATGAGAAGCTTCAATGATGTGAGAAAGGCTGAGGAGTGTGTTTGTCATTTGAGTTAAAGCAAGCTAGTTTACCAAGTCTTTTCACGTGTATAATTCTTAGAAGATCTGATGGACTTTTGCGCTTCTCTTTGTTTTGGTGTGCGCACATGTGTGCATGTGTGCTTGTGTGTGTGTGTGTGTGTGTGTGTGTGTGTGTGTGTGTCTCTTCATGTACACTTCCAGGGGTACTACTTCCTAATTTAGTGAAAGCATAATTTAGGCGTGGGGAGAAATATTTTTAACATTTTAGTATCTCCCCCTATTAGTAAACTGATATTTTGGTTTGTAAGTAAACAGGGTTTCTAAGTATTTAATTTTTAACTGAAAAATACTGTATTTGAGCTTTCCACCAGGAAAACATGTTGGGAAAATGCCAGATGCATAAATGTCTAGAATTTACCTATTAAGAATGTTTTATTATTACCATGGTATGCTCTGGCCTGCATGTAAGTATTTCTGATCATTCCTAGGGTCTGAAAAATATGACTCAAAGAGGCTACCACTGGGCTAAGAGCCTTTGAGCCTTAAGATTCCTCTGTGGAACAATGAATACCAAATAGGCAAGCCATGAAGAAATGCTGAGTAGTTTTCTTCTATTTATGTACAATTTGGGGCATTGCTGTTTCTTTGCCTATGGTTTACATTTTTGCTGTATCAAAATGGTCTTGTAGGTAAGGGATATTTGGAAACTATCAAAAAAGCTTGGCCACTTTAATCAATAATTTAAAGAATTAATTCAGCACTAAAATTCCTCAGAGGAAAAAAAACGTGTGATAAATTTTTCAGCATAAAATTTACATTCCCTTTGTGGCAGGGCTGTTTTTCAGTAAATGTAGTCAATAAATTTATCTCTGAAGGCACAAATGTGTACACAAGAACCCTCAAACATCTGGTGAAGTAGTTTCTTTGACAAAAGCCAAAATATAGTGCCTTTGAGGTTGGTAAACCATGAGAAATCACTTTTTGAAATGGAATTAAAATGTTTTTGTTGTTACAGGAAAAAATGACATTGAAATTTTGTTCTTTGACTATTCAATGTCTCTTTTTGAGAAAAGCATTTGCAAGTTTAAAAAAAAAACTAGTTAATATAATTTGCATATGGTGTAGTATAACTTGAAGTAATTTGGAGTTTCAAACACAGGTGGTAGGGTATGGAAGATTAGTCTGGGTAGGAAGTTGGGAAAATTTTCTGCAATATTTTAGGTTTATGGCTCATACTTTTTTTTTTTTTTTTTTGCGGTACTGGGGATTGAACCCAGGGGCATTCTACCTCCGAGCTACGCCCCCAGTCCTATTTTTTATTCTTTTTTTTGAAACAGGGTCTCACTAAGTTGTGGAGGGCCTCACAAGTTGCTGAGGCTGGCCACAAACCTGGATTCTACGGTCTCAACCTCCCAAGTACTGGGATTACAAGATTGTACGACCATGCCCTGCTTGGCTCATGCATTTTAATATTCCCTATTATTAACAAACTGACCCTTTGGTTTATAAATATACCAATGTTGAGTCCCTGTCACAAAGACTCAACTACCATTGTAACATGAAAGAAGCCATGGTTAATGTGAATGAATATGGCTGTATTTCAAAGAAACTTCAGCTATTGACACTGAAATTTGAATTTTATATAATTTCTACATATCATGAAATAATCTTTTTTTTTAAGTATTAAAAATGTAAAAACAGTTTCTTAGCTCAGAGACAATACAAAAACAAAGTGCAGGTAGATCTGATCCAAAGGTCTCAGCTTGCTGACTCCTGCTACTATCATTGATGATTGAAGAATTTATACAGGAAGAGAAATGATTTTATTTGTATTCAAGAAAGGTCTCTTCAGTGCAGCATTTTCTAAGCTCTACTTCAAGGAGTGATAACGGAAATGGGTCTGGGAAAAAAGTCTCATAGGCAAATAGTCTTAGGAAATTTTCTATGTTGTATGTTCTTCTTAGAGATTTACAGACCACATTAGTGTACTTAAGGTTCTGAAAAGGGCTGCCGAGTACAACCTGTTTGATATTTTTGTTAATGTTCACTATACTTATTTATGGAAACTTCTGTGGGATATGACTTAGGAAATGCTTTTGTGTGTGTGTGTGTGTATGTGTGTGTTATCAGAGACTGAACCCAGAGGCATTCTACCTCTGAGTTACATTCCAAGTCCTATTTTATTTTTTATTTTGAAACAGGATTTCACTAAGTTGCAGAGGCTTCACTAAGTTGTTGATGTTGGCCCTGAACCTATGATCATCCTGTCTCAGCCTCCTAAGTACTAGGATTACAGCATGGGCCCATGCCTGGCTAAATTGGATGTTATATTAAATGATGAAATGAGGTAAAAATAATGAAGATCAATTAAATAGAAATCTACTTCCATCTTAATGAAAAAAAATCCATTGAGGGAACAAACTAGGGAATAACTGTGGAATGCAGAAACTTTATTATCAGGCAAATACAATTTTTAAAGGAGAAAAGGAGACAATCTTATATTTGCCTCTACTAAAATATGCAGACAATACAGAATGCACACACACATATGTGCTTATACATGGTATATGAGAAGGCCACATTTTAGAAAATAAAAAAATATAGTAAAGATTGAAGAGGTATTTGAGCAATTAGAATAGGCTTGTGCTACCAATGCCAGTGGGGAGAAGTTCAAGCAAACCAAGATTCAAAATATTACTTCAACATGCAGAAGAGTAAATACTATGAAAGATGATTTTGAAAAAATGAACTTATTTTCCAAGACTATGTCAATCGGGGTTCTTGGTGACCAATAACAGAAATGGACTGGATAACTGAAAGCTGAAAAGAAATTTGTTATAAATAGATAGAAATTTATTATAAATAGAATCATTAGGAGGTAGAGAGTGTGTCTCAGAAAACAAGCAGTGAACACAGGCATCAGAAGCTGCACTCAGTTTACCTCATGCTATGGGGAAGGTCTTGTTAGAAAGCTATCACTGGGGCCCCCATTCACTTCTGATGGGTCTCTGTGGCTGGGCCCCACTTTTGACAACCGGTTACTACTGACAGTTCCTCAGGGACTGACTGATTTCTGAATGTGTCCTGTGTCTTCACATTCCTCCTTCAATATTCAAAGTTATGGGGAAGAATATTGGATGTCTGATTGGCTGAGCTACTTCTCATCCTGTGTCTTAGGTCTCAGGGATAGAGTGAGGGGAGATACTTCCTTTCCCTTCCCCTTAAGCTTCTATGGTAGGAGGTGAAATACTTTATAATAGACTTGAAATCCTTGGTTCTCCCTGAATGATAGATAACTATCTCACAGATCAAGAAAGGGAATTATTTATGAAAATACATCTGAAATCTGAAGTATGCTATCATTATTGAACAGTCTGTTGTATTGCTAAATTACAGCACTAGAGGAAAAATAAACTGATATAGCAATTAAACATCCAAACATAAATGTGATTTGGCAAACCCCAGTGTTTGGGGTGCAGTAGAATTAGGAGAGTTTTAGTTTAATGAAGATTTCAGGGATAATTCCCAAAACCCAGAGAATCAGAACAGTGACTACCTAAAATTTTTCTGATGATTTCAACAAATTCTCTTTGATAGAACCTAAGAACTGAGATTTAATTAGGTATCACTTATGTTTCTATGGATTGAAAAAAATCTAACAATACAAAATAAAAATGCATTTTGTATTGTGTTCTAGGGATTAAGATACTTTGATAAAGTATTGATGTGTGTTGAGATACTTTGAAGCCATTTGTGCACCTCTTTCTTAGTCCACATATTGTAGAAGAATAAACTATTTAGAAAGTTTTCACTTCCTTCACTGGAAATTGTAAGTTAATAATTTTCTTTCTTGTTAAGGTGCTTAAAAATTAACATATGGAAATGATAGGCTGATGTAAGTAATGGAGCTATCTTCCCTAGAGACTTTTCAAAATGTAGTGACTCAAAATTTTATAATTTTATTTTTGCTCTTAACTTTAGATGACAATAACTATCTGTTAGTTTCTATTTGTTTCAGAACAAAGTTATAGAAAGGAAGACAACTGACATTTTATAATAGAGATAAAAACAAAATTGCTTTAGAGAAGAGGTATATGGTCATACTTATGTCTCTTTGCCCGCTTGTTCAACATAGAAAGTTAGAAATATGTGAAGCGGCTAATTTAGCATCTGTAACATTTAGTTGCACTTCAATACAGGACCATTATCCTGGCTCATCAAACCTCTGGTGAACATGCACATCTGTTCCTCACCTCATCTCTAATGCACAACTCTTTTAATACCTAGAAACTCTTTGGAACAGGAGTTATAAGTAATTTTTATGAGGGTACATTGGATATGCCTAAGTTACTTTTAGGATCTGTTACAACCAAATGCTCGGTTGACTCCCTAACTCATCTACTGAGAGATTTGCTGTAGTGCTGAAATAAAGCACACAAGTTTGATTAAACTTGCAGAGGGGTTTCATGGAATCATCTAACAAATGAGTTAAGATAGAACTCGTGGGACTTTATGAAAAAAGTGTTCTAATTAAAACATGCTACTGTAGCTATATAGATGATAAATTGTAATAGTTTTAGAGGCAGTAAGTACATATTTTAGGGTGGAATTTTGAGTGGCACAAACATATTTATCCGGGAGAGACAGCGGATGGGAGTGGAGGGAAGGGGAAGGGAAAAAGGAAGCTTGAGGAAGGAAACAGACCAAATAATATGTCCATCTATGAAAGTATCATCACCAATCTAACATGTACGGGGAGAAAGCAGGAGGGAAGTGGGGTAGAATCCAGAGGGAAGCACACCAAGGATGTGTGCATATATAAATGCATCTCTTTGAATTTCACTATGTTGCATAATTACAGTGCACCAATCAATTTATTTTTTTTTTAAAACTTTTATCAAGTGTTCAGTATTTGCAGAGCATGCTTCTGGGTATAGATAGATGATCACTGTGAATTAGAAGTTATAGACCTTGTTTTCAAAAATGTTTTAATTGAATGAGGAGATAGGGTACTCAAAAAATAAGTGATCTTATACCAGCTGTAGGGTGAAGGGGTATAAATAATAACTGTTTGGCTCTCCCTCTGTCCTTCTAGCTCTCCCTTCTTTCCTTCTCATAGCCTGACACCCTTGCTTTGTTTATATCAGGCTCTGAGGATAAGCCTGTTGGCTCATTTGTTGTTGTTATTTTTGCTGCTACCATTTGATATAATTCCTTGAAGTTCTCTCTTTCCACAAATTCTGCTTCCCTCTGTTGTTTTACTGCTTATTCTTGATGCCTTAGGAAAACAAGCAAGAAATAATAAAAAGTGAACAGTGAAAAATATTTCAGAATTTTGCAAAGTCCTTACAGATACCATTATGAAAGAAAAAGTATAACTCTTATTGAGTATCTGCTCTTTATATTTCTATGCATAGTGAGGGAACTAAATTATTCTCTTCCCCTAATTTATGGTAATGCCATTAAGGATTCAGGGAGGAGGATGAAATAAGCCTTCCTTTGAATGCAGAATTTCTGCAGATCATCGGATCTCTCTGCATTTAAGGGAGAGTTTTTCTTTCTCAACACTTCTAGAATAGGTGACTTTTATTTCTATACTTCATACAGAATTGGCAATTTGGAAAATTTCCCCATAGGACCTTCCTGCCATATATACTAGTATTTTTGCCTTATTCAATAGACTTGGCTCAAAGTAACTTTGTTTTCAAAGAATAAAATCTACATTTAAAATATTACTCATTACAAAAATATAAATTAAAAATATGCTATGACTTAAAAATGCACTTTGAGTTCTGAAGTGTTCCTGAGCGGTTCCATAACAGTTTTTGCTATAGCAGAAACACTGTAAAAAATACAGCTTTCCAGACTGAGAGAGATGGTGCCTCTGCAGGCAGGCCTTCCACACACTTGTAAACCAACAAGTGACTGATAATTACAGAAGCCCAGAAGTTTCTTTTAAAAGTGGCATCTATATAAATTAGAATGGACTGTATGTTCGTCTATTACTTCACACATAAAAAGAATAAATAATTTTTTTGCTACATTTATATGTCATGCTCAGAATGGTCTTAAATAATATAATTAATAGACCATATTGGCCAACTTAGGGGTAGGGGTACCTCAGAGAGATGGACAGACATTGTCCAGGTGGATGATGATCTTCTAGCCTTACATATATACCACCGGTATTGGGTTCCTTAGTGTTTTGTATGTTTAAGAAAGTTTAATGCTTCCTAGAATAATGTGAAGAAGTGAGTTTTGAAATAAGATTCTCAATTCATTTCAATCTAGCTGATCCTTCTTGAGAAAGGGACCAATAATTCTAAGTGACTTGGACTTTGGTTATTATGTAATCTTTTGGAATGAACCACTTAATCATCTAAATAAAATAACTGGCCAATTCCATCAAGTAAATCATACACTACAGTTATTATTTTTTGGCACACTGAGGTTGAAATCAGAATACTTGCATTTAAAAGACTCATATTTTAGGACTAACCATTCTTTCATAAATCTGGGTCACTTTTACATGTTTCTATAATGAGATGGAATATAAATAACTAATTAATATTTTTCCTATGTGCCTGGGGAATTAATTCAATCCCCTTAAAATGGAATTTTATCATTTACAAAGTTGGAATAATAATAACTCTTCTAGCTCCTGAAATTATGGTGATACTATAATGAGGAAACAATGCCGTGGGAACTATAAAATACAAACTATGTGATGCTGTGGTCATTGCACTTTTGTCTTTGTTGGGTTTACCCCCAAGAAGACTTGGAATGGGGATTTATACACACAGTTTGTTGTGGGATGTTCTTAGCAACAGGTGTCATGAGAGAATGAAGACAAGATGGCACAGAGGAAGAAATGAAACAGTGATAGAATTTCAACAAAGGCCTCTGTCAATTATGGGGAACACTGAATGGGGTTGTCTCAAAATGAGGGAAGGGGCCAGAACTTTGTACCCCTGTCTCAGCTCATCATTAGTCTCTGGGGAGGGGGTGTAATTTGGGATGAGAAAGTTCTTATGAGTGAATAAAAATTCCTAGAGAAGGAGTCAGCAAAGATGATGATACCTTTGCTTACCTATTAGTGATTTAGTACAAGAAATCTCAAATAACTGGGCAACAGATATAAATTAAAATTTCATGGAAGGCTTGCTGTCTTCTTTGGTGGATACAGGACTATAGATCCATTGGACTCAAAGTTGCAGGCACATGAAGTTTCACCCAAGAGATCCCAGAGAATGGTGGTTAGTAGAGTTGTATCTGCTTAAATCTACACTGTGTTCCCCTGACCCGGGTATTCCAATTGGGTATGGGACACAGCACCATACTGGTCACTGATTTATTGTATATTTGTATCCTGAATGATGAGTCCACATCTGGCAGGATATCATTTTCAAGCTTGTACTGAAGATATTTTTATAAATGTTCTTTAGTTGTATTTTCAAGCCATCAGTTTCTTGGCTAGACAGTGCAGATAGAACCAGTAGATCTTTTGACCAGATGTCACTATACCCCCTTGTTTGCCATAAAGTGTATCTTCTGGATCCCAGATGGTTTGGTGGTACCCTGTGTCAGTGGTCCAGATACTTTTTAGGCTAGTGGTGACATCTAAGGCCCTTCAGGCAGGAAAGGTAAACATCTACTTGGTATGTGTGTCAGTCATATTCAAGCTGAATTTCTGCTCAACCCAAAGTGATCAGTTTGCCACCAAGTGGCTGGTTGATCTACTCTAAGGATGGTGACATATTGGGGGTTCAGAATTGGTATCTATTGCTTGTAATTTGGCAGTGGCAACTAGATCAGTCTTTGTAAGTGGAAGCTCATGTTGTTGGTTTAATATGTGGCTTCTATCCCGTAGACATAACTACTCTTCATGCACCAATTGTACCTGCGTTGTATGACCAATGAGAGAGACCAACAAGCAGCAAATAGCCCCTTCATTTTGTGTATTCAGAAGGTTAATGTCACTTTTGTTGTGGATGGTCACTGGTGGATATTAACATGTGAAGGAAATTTGTTTACTCTTCATGCCCACTTTCATATGCCTCTTTCCATTCTTTCTGTTTCTGCTATTCCAATCTCTAGGCTTCCACCTTATCAGTCAAGATATTTTCCACTGTCATGATTTTATATATATTCTGACCTAAGGCAATTCTTCTTTCTATACACAGTGAATATCATGTGTACTTCTCAAAGTTTTGCACATCACTGCTACCTTCTAGAACTACATTCACATTGGGGCTATTCTGTACCAAAAGTCTATGTTTAACCTGAACAATACATTGAGCCAACCCATTCATAAACCAGTGCCAGCCTTTTGCTTTCTACATAGTTTAAGGGCCTCACCCCTTTATGGCCATAAGGAGAGATATAGTGGCAGATAATGTAGGCCACCTGCATATGCACTGACTTGTACCCTGCATCATTTATGCCTACACTATTACTTCAGATGATAGTTTGTTGATATATTTGGCTAGATCCTGCAACTCCTTTAACATACAGTCTTTTTCTTTCTTTACTAGGCCTGCATAGCAGAGGTTGCTTTATCATCTTCAGCATTAGTCTTTTACAGGGAAGATGGGGACAATTTTGCAAGTGTGGTGGTTTCAGAGGAATTGGGATTTAAAGATTTTTGAGTGCATTGATCTCAATATCCTGATCTCCAATCTCCGAGTCCACTTTCCTAAATAGGGCCTTAATCTTAGTGTAGCAGACTTGCTGACACTGAGACTTGTGCATTCTAGAGTTTCACACCTTTAAAATTATTCTTGGCCTGACCCTCAGCCTATTCTGTTCTCTGGCCATGGGAGAGATGAGTCTATATGAAATAATGCCAAAGAAGCACTTTGAGCTTTATATTTTGCCTAAACCAGTCATTGAATTCTTTTTAGCCTTTTTCTTTCCCTATCACATCAATGACACTAGCTAGAAGCCATCAGATACCGTTATCCATATAATTACTACTCCTTAAGTTTCCCAAATTCATGAAATATCTGCTCAGCGGTGCCTTCCCTTCCACAAGCATCCCACTGCAGTTCACACTGGTGAAAGTTCCAATGGTTGCACCACCCTAGCAGACCACGTACTATCCATATTCCACCTACTAGCAGACCTGGGATCCTCATAGCCAGCTTGCTGGTGGGTGATTCAGATTTGAAATTCTAATTTTAGAGTCTGTTTCCTCTGATCAGTAGAGGCACCACCTATTTTTGGTCAGGTCTCCCAGGAAACAAGCTCTGAGATGGAGATTTGTGTGTAGGAAACTTTCTGGAGAGTGTTCTGCCCATTATACTTGTGAGAGAATTGGGTGTAGAGAGAAGTTATACTGAAAGCTCTAGATGGTTCTTTCTTTAGAGATATTCCAAATGGAGGCAAAGAGGTGAAGCCCCATAGCCCTTATTCAATCACAGATACAAATCTGTGTGGGGGAAGGAGGGAAGGAGCATAATCACAAGCAAGGAAGCACCTTGTGCATGAGGATAGTTCCCTGGGAAGGACTCAGCTGTAAGCTGGGCATAGTCATCAGAGGACATTCCCAGCAGTTGGGTAAATAAACTCCTTGGTTGAGAGGGGAGCACAGCAGAGTATCTGCTTCTGTCCTTAAAACTGGAAGGGCAGTTCCACTTAATTATTAATTTTTATAAGTAATATGTGTAATAGTGGTACATCCAGCACATGGAGAAGATAAGATATTTTCGGTGCTTAGCACAAGATGGGAGCATTTATACAATAAATTCTTAAACTTGTGTTGCCTCTTAGAAACTCTAATTAATTCTCTAACCTAATTGTTTTTTATCTAATTTGGTTTGGGAGATGCAATAATTGTAAATAATTGAGGGAAAAATACTTTAAAATATAATCACTGACCTTCAAGTTTATCTCCCATGTTGAGTAGCACTGGTTAAAAGGAGTTTAAACCAACTGACTTCAATGTGCAACATGGTTTTGATAAGATGTTTGCATAAAGTTGGTGGTGCATGCCTGTAATCCTAGTACTTGGGAGGCTGAGACAGGAGGATTGCAGGTTCTGGACCAACCTCAGCAACTTAGTAAGATTCTCAGTAACTTAGCAAGACCCTGTTTCAAAACAGAAAAAAGGGCTGGGGATATAGCTGAGTGGTAATACACCTGGGTTTAATTCCCAGTAACAAAACACACATGAGAACACACACACACACACACACACACACACACACACACACACACACTTCAAAGAAAGGCCAGATTAAAAAAAGTCAGGTCAATAGTCCAGATAGATGTACAGATTACTTACTTTAAAACTTAGTGAGCTACAAATCAAAGCAATCCAGGATTCTTCTCTTTCTTTTTAGGAATGAGAGGAAGGAGTGTTGTAAGTTGGTAGAGAATGTAATCCTTCCAGAATATTTGGTGAGGTGACATTTAGTTTTTAAAATGGAAATGATTTTCCATTATTATAGATATTGTTTAACTGTTAAGTGAATGTTTTCTGGGTGAGTACTTTTGTTTTCTTTCTATCAGTTTTGAGTGCCTCACATTTACTCAGAATTCATCTTCTGAATATTCCTGTTTGCCAGACTTTTGCTGCCACTGAGAAAGGATTATTAGTTCCTTTGCTCTGGGATTTCTAAAATTAGTGTCTCTATTGACTGGAGTTCAATGGTAAAGTAATGTGAGCAACAGTCTCCTGGAAACAAGGTGCTAGTATTAACTTGAAAAGGGATTCTATTCCAAATACCAGGAAGCATTTTGCTTCTGAGGGCATACCAGTCTGACTCAAGTCTCACTGTTTTTGTCATGTTTGAATCAACTATTGATTTATTCCCTCAGCAAATATTGAAATGTTAGCAACTGGAGATGTGCCTCATAAAGGCTTGTCTTTTAATATTCCCATCTGAACTAAAATGAACAAAATTTGAAAATCTCAGCACAGATGATTCCATTTTACAATGTTAGATGTGTATATATTCCTCCACATATTCCAGTATTCACTCAGGGAGCAAACTTTTGACAGTCTTTCCTACTCTAATTTGATGTCTCTTTGGTGAGGGATCTGACATTTTCTCATAGCTCTTGTTTAAAATACTGACAGTGTGCTTTTAATTATTGGAGAAGCCACAGGCAATGAAATGTAATTATAGTGAAATGAATTACAGACCCTTAGACTATTTCACCTTTTGCCTCCTGGTGAAGATTGTATAGTCTCAGCATCAAAGCATTCGATGCTTTTTTCTAATCTCCCTATTTGGATGAGGCAAGGAGGAAATCTGACTGAGAAATTACCTGTTGTGCTATCACAGGATGAATCTTTGAGACTGACATTCTAGATATGAGATGCAGAGTGAAGTGTTACCCTGCTTACTTCAAGGTATAGCTACCTGCAGAGAAAAAACTGTCTGCCTGGCTTTTAAAGAAGTAAAGTATTATTTTTTTTTCTAAAAAAGTTTAGGAAGATAGAGATGCTTCTATTTTTGTTCACAGTTTTGAGTAAATTTCTTTATTATCCTAGGAAACAAATAGTTTGGAAATCCACAGTAGAATTGATATTAATAATAATTATGTTGCAACAGCCAAAGATTTAGGTGTAAAACTCCACTAAAGATCATTTGGATATCAATGAGAGTTAAATGACTACTGTTTTCAAATTTCTTACTGTAAAGAGCATCTACCCATTGTGAAGTGTGACTGTCTCTTGGGTGAGAGGGTTCTGGAATCATACATCTTCTTACCTTCTTTAGAAATTCTCATTTGGCAGGCTTTGGTGAGTGGAATTAAGCAGATACTGAAGCTAATTAACTGCCAAGTTACTTAATAGACCAACTTATCTCTCCTGATTATTATGTAGTCACTAATCCATTCTTGAAGGATTAAATTTCATTAGCTCATATATTCTGGAGAAGGTGTTGAAATGATCTTGATTTTACAAGGAGGATGTTGAGTTGTTAACATACTCATAGCTCTTGTTTTAGCATTTTACTTTCTTGGGACAAATTCACTTATAGATTTATAATGTATCAATGGAAATGTCAAAGGCTTTGGTGTGAGAGGAGATTTCAAGGAAGTAGATTATGTGACTTAACAGAGATAACAAATTACACTGAGTAGTCTCATGCACTGGAGTAAATGTAAGGAAGGCAGATAAAATACAGTAGTCTACCTTATCTGTGGTGACATGTTCAATACCCCCAGTTGATACCTGAAACCACAGATAATACCAAACCCATATATGTTAATTAAAATGTAATTAATATGCTACATATTAATTATGTTTTTCCTATACATACATGCTTATGCTAAAGTTGGATTTATAAATCAGACCCAACACTTTCTGGTGCTATATCTTGCCATCAATTGGAAAGTGTTTTCCACCTACAATTTTAACGCCATTACCATTTTTGTTAGGTATATATCATGTATGGTGGCTTTAACTTTTTCAGTTTGACATGTGACAGCAAAACCAGCATGGATTTCTTTTTCCATCTTCACAACTTTGTGAGTCAAAGGTTAATTCTTACCATAGAACTTAGTAACCTCAATATATGTTTTTTTTAACAAAGTGAAAACTTTTTATCTTTTTCTTTTTTATTGGTGCATTGTAGTGAGTTTTGTCTAAATACCATGCAGATGTGTGTTAAAATTAAAGGTACATAGGTTGAATACATATGAAGTAGCCAATAAGTTACACAATGATAGACGATTATATCTGGATCTTAAACATATAAAATGGTGCATGAACTTTTAAAATGTCTGCTTTTTATATTTAATATCATTTAGATAAAAAATATCTGTGTCTTAGAACCTGGCTCATATTTGTTTGCTTTGACTAAACAAATGTTTTATTACTGTATAAATGAGTTGCACCTGTATACCAGGTAATACTTCTATTTTTTGCCATTAATACTGTTTCCTAAACTTATAAGAGATCTAAAGCTATTCTTTTATTTTTGTCGATGTTGTTAACCTACATAGACCTATAATTATAATTATTGTACCAAACCATGAATTGTAAATTTCTCTCCAAAAGTAAAAGCTAAGTTAACATATAAAGTACTTCTATGTAACCGTAATTGTTATTGATTTTTATATGTTAAGTGTATTTATGTTCCCCAAGTATATAAGCTTTCTAAAATGCAATTTTTAAAAAAGAAACACTTTAAACCAGGCATGGTGGCATATATTTATAATCCCAATACTTGAGAGGCTGAGACAGGAGGATTGTGGCCAGCCTTAGCAATTTAGTGAGACCTTGTGCAACTTACTGAGACTCTGTTTCAAAATAAAAACTAGAACTGGGGGTGTAGCTCAGATGAAGAATGCTCCTGGGATCAAACTCCAGTATACACACACACACACACACACACACACACACACACACACACACACACACAAACACACACACACAAAGAAAGACTATGAATTTGGTATTCTCCCAACTAAAACTAGTAATGAAAGCCTTTCTCAGATTTATAATTATGTGTTCCTAATTGTATTATGGCCATCACCCTTAAGCAAGGATAATGCGCTGAAACAGTTGGCATCCCAAACTATGCTGCTCCGATGACGAAATAGATAGGACATTAAAAACCTAAAAGTTTCTGTAAATACATCTAGTGTAAATGGAGACTTATATCACTTAGTATTTTCAAAACTATTATACAAACTGGATTTGTTTTACTCCTAATAATTTTGCTGTGTATTTTTCTTATAAAATTTTGTACTGTTGACTTTTAATAATTTATAGAAGTACAACTTCTTACATAGATCCCCAAACTTATTGTCTTACCACTCCCTTTTCAGGAAAAATATTACTCATCACTCCCACCCCTAGGTACTTTGATGGCCCCTTATTTATTATATTCCTCAATTGTACCAGAGTCTACGACCACACTCCTGGGTTGTCCCATCATGCTCCCTGGGGGTGGTGTCATACACTTTGGGAATATATATTTAATAGAACAACCTATATAGTATTTTGAGATAATAGCTTGAAAGACAGTCTATAATATTGACGCCTATTTATTAAAACTAATTGATGGAACTGATCTTGTGGATGTTCAACAACTGAGATTTGGAGAGCAATCAGGAAATAAAGGGCTAAGGGAAAAACAAAACAGTCAATATTTTAGCCCTTGCCCTCCAAGGTCAACTAGGACTTAGGGAGTGACAGGGTTCCTCTAAGGGCCCTTAACCTCTGGTGAGTCACCTGACCTCCTGATCAGGGGGTTTGTGAAGAGCCCAAAAACTAGAAGCCAGCAAAAGGGAGGGTTATTGGAGAGGGTAATTTTCTAAATGCTTAAATTAAAGCCACATGAACAGCAAGACCTTCACCCACTCTGGGAAAGACTAAAGGAGCCACGAGTTTCCTCTCAAAGTCCCTAAGAGTAACTGCGAGGAGCCTTAACTCACCTTAATAGTTAAAGATAAAGAAACAGCCTGGCATGGTGGCGCATGCTTGTAATCCCAGCATTTGGGAGGCTGATACTGGAGGATCTGGGTTGGCAGCCAGCCTCAGCTACCTAGTGAGGCCCTCCTCAACTTAGTGAGACCCTGTTTCAAAATAAAGAATAAAAAATAGGGCTGGGGGTATAGCTCAGGTAGAATGCCCCTGAATTCAATCCCCAGTACTGCAAAGAAAGAAAGAAAGAAAGAAGATAGAAAGAAAGAAAGAAAGAAAGAAAGAAAGAAAGAAAGAAAGAAAGAGAGAGATTGGCATTTGCTATGTTCTACCTTTTTAGTCTTGGACACCCAGCAGGAAATTATAAGCAGAGACAAATATACTATTACAGGGGTAAAAAGAGCCATACTCATGGAACCATTTAAAAAGAACCCTCCCCATAGATGTAATTTATTTAATTAGATATCTTATGACTTAGCTCCCTCTTATATTTTACCTTATAATTTGTAATGATACTTCTACTTACAGGACAGATAGGATGTGATACTAACACTAAAAACATTTCTTCAGTTGAGTTCTTATAAAATATTGTATAATTAAACCCATCCCTCTTGAGGTTTTGCAGGTCTAGGACCACATGCCACTATGGGAATGAAAAAACAAAACAAAACAAAACAAAAAAACCCCTGTTTGTTATGAGCCATTGGAGGATCTACAAGTCCTGTTTGAAAAAAAAAGCAAAAACTTATTTAAGCTAGGTGCCCCTAGGTAGTATATACTAGGAATCTAACTCCCACTCTTGCGGGACTTTCACTTCTTTATTTTTTGGTACTGGGGATTGAACCTAGAGGTATTCTACCTTTGAGCTACAACTCCAGCCCAATTTTACTTCTTATTTGGAAACAGAGTCTCACTAGACTGATGAGAGTCTCACTACTTGCTGAGACTATACTCAAACCTGAGATCCTCCTGTCTCAGCATCCCAAGTACTGGGATTACAAGTGTGTGCTACCATGTCCGGCTGGACTTTCACTTTTGACCATGGGAGTTAATCCATTCTACCAGGAACCAGTCCTTGGCTAAGGATCTGCTTTTTCTTGGCAATTCTAATCCTATAACGTCTCATCTTTATGCCACCTGCAGTTACATATGTATCAAGAATAGTACTGTTAAAGCTTAACTTGCCTGACCTCCTCTGGCTGTTACCACTATTAGGACCATTAGTTGCTATGTTCCTACTCCAATTATTTGGTCCTTCCCCTCTAAATCTCCTGATAAATCTTGTATTTTCCAAACAACAATCCATGTTAAGAAGATGGCAATACAAGGATTCCACCCCAACCCCCAAACTAAGACTAGTTTCTCTTTGTTGCCTTTAGTTCTGTTAGGATGACAACTTTGACCACTGTCTAGGCAGGGTCATTGTCTCTTGCCAGCTTGAAGCAGTGGTAGAAGACATAACCTCACTCCTTACCAATCCTTAAAATTAAAGGATCAATGTCTAGGGAAGGGGAATAAGGTGGGGTAGAAGAAGTAAAAGATGTAGGTAAAAAGGAGAAAATAGAAAGGACAAAGAAAATACAGTTTAGTGCTAAAGTTTCTCGTATCTTCCCTCCCAAGCCAGTTCTCTCTTTCAGTTCGGTCACTTCCAAATTTCTGGGAAATCTACACAGTTTCACTCACAATCTTAAAATTTTTAGAAATAAATTCACTTATAATTATCTCATATATTAACACCCCCCCCAAATAGTTTAAGATACAATGTCTTGAGAAACCTATAATTTAGGGGACTGTCTAGCATTATCTTTTGATTACCACACTCAGCCTAAGGATCCTGAAAATGACCAGGCTACCATAAACCCTCTTGATATCACCAGACTGATGTCATCCTTACATATCTTTCTATGCCCAAGACACCCTCAAATTGTGTCTTTCTCCTGTTCTATTATTGGATGCTTCGTATTTAGGTGCCTCTGTGATCTTCCTGGAAGTTGTTCTGAATTTTACTGTTTAATCAGTCCCCTCCATCCCCCTCCGTGGTACTAGTGATGGAATCCAGAGGCCTTCTACCTACAGGCTACACCCTCAGCCCTAATTTATTTATTTTTTACTTGGAAACAGGGCCTCACTAAGTTGCTGAGAGCCTCACTAAGTTGTTGAGGCTGGCTTTAAACCTGTGATCCTCCTGTCTCAGCCTCCCAAGAACTGGTATTACAAGCGTCCACCTCCATGCCCAGTTGTTGTTGTTTAACCAGTTTAAACTCATGACAAAGTATATTAGATTATTTACTTTAATTAGAATGAAAAAGTTTTTAAATTCTAATCTTTAAGGAATTAAATTCTTTAATTTTAGGACTCAATATAATATGGTACAAGATATGACTGGTAGGAACTTGTCCCTTCCTCCTTAAAAGAAGTGGTTTGTGCCAGATGTGATGGCACACTTCTGTAATCTTAGTACTTGGGAGGCTGAGACAGGAGGATTACACTTTTGAGGCCAGTCTCTACAACTTAGCAAGACCCTGTTTCAAAATCAAAAATAATATAGGGCCAAGGGTGCAGCTCAGAGGTACAATGCCCCTGGATTCAATCTCTACTAGTATCAAAAAAAAAAAAAAAAAGAATTTGTTAATGTTCTCCCATGCATTAAAATATCAGGATGTTCTCATATCTGGGGATCTTTATCTGATACATTATCACTCTTTCAAAGTGAGTAGAAGAGAAAAATATTAAATATGCTAACCTGAATATTTGGTGTTTAAAGGCAATTATATTAATTTAAAGCATAGTTGAAAAACACTTTATGATTTTTCAACTCAGCTTGCATTTTTGTGTCTAGATTATAGGGTGGCTCTTATTTTCCTTTTAATTGTATTTACCATTGATATTTAGAGAATTCTCAAAACAAATATACCTCTGCTATAGGAAAATCTCAATACTTTCAGTCTTTAGTGATATTAGAGTAATAGAATAAATTATTTTCCTATTCCCTCACAAATCCCCTATTTATATTGCTATTCTTATTCTTTTGGACAAAAGATTTCTTTATATCTCCTTTCCAGACAGACTGCTTCCAAAATGGATTGGCTAAAAGGACATTGAAAAGCTTCACTTACAGTGTCTCCTCTTTAAGTTAAAGGAGCAACCAGCTATGCCAGAGAATGACCCTGACTTTTCACCGTGACTGTCTGTACTACCTCAGTGAAGTCGGCCACATTTAAACAAAACACTCTCCATGAGCATCCCTAAGGAAGAAAATCTTGGAGGAATTTATATAAGCATCTGTGCCTGTTATGAACCTAGAATCTTTAAAATTTTAAAGTAAAATGGACTCTTTAGAATTACATTTACAGGGACATCAAAGAAAGCACATCTTCTAGTTCTTGAAATAGCCCATGTGAATTTCTCTGTCATCTTTCAAACTTGCATACTGATTTCCCTTCTCTCACATTTGCCAGGTGTATGGATAATGTTTCCCCTTCAAAATGCAGTACATTAAAAATGAAAATAATTACTATGAAAAGCCCTTCTTCTGTTTCAGTAGGATTACAAGGTTTCCATCTCCTTGGTTTCTATTTCAATTTATCTTTTGAAATCAAATTAAATCTTTTTCTTTCTTTGAAATGCCAGGCTCCATTTGTGGTAATAGTTTCTGACAGTTCTAGGCTTTTACCAAAACCTCTCAGTGAAAATGTGTTAGATGATTTCTTTGTTCCCCATATTGTTATTTAAAAATGAAAAACAAAGACAAGACTACTTTTTCTTTTTACATGAAAGTCTAACAGAGCTCAAGCATTCCCTAGTAATGAGAATACAGTATCTTGGTTATCAATTTAATTAAGTTTATAAGATCTGAGTCTAAATACATTTTTGGTTATGCTGCAAAAGAAAAATTCAATTATTTCTACAATCACACTGAAAACTGAAAGTGAATACTTAAATGTGAATGATCATAATCAATTACATGGCTTGTGTGTATTAGAAAGGATTAGAAAGTGCTTTTTTTAACCTAACAGATTTTTATAGCTGTTCCTTCAATTTCTGAAAACACTAATATATATCTGGTTAATCTTCTGAGTGAATGATATAAATGTACACATAGAAGCATACATGCACATGTATAGTTGAGTCGACACACATGTCTTATTCACTTAAATGCTATGTTTAGTTACGTTTAATGAATGTTACCTATATTAATTGAGGAAAGAGGAATTGTGGGTAAACTTTAAAAGCATAATTTGATTTTGTAATGCAGTCAGAACTATTTAGACAATATATAGGTTAATTTGTTCTTATCCAGTGTTGATTTAGAGATCACAAACATTTTGAAGGTTGGAAATTCTAACTGCATTAAGGTAGCCAAAATATTTTACCAGTTTTTCTTTTTTCTCTCACTTCTATTACTCTTGCTGCCAAATCAGCATATGAGGAACTTCTGATACTTATGACATAGCTAAAAGTCTGTTAGTAAAGGGAACCGAAGTGTTCGTAAATATAGAGTCCAAGTTTAATCACTAAACCTTTGGTACTCAAAGCTCACTTGTGGTCCTTATATCACTGCATTTAACAAAGTGGGATGACTGCTGATCATTCTTTCAGTTACTTCTGAAAACATTTTAGATTCTATAACGAATGCTAAATATATTTCATGAGAATGTTCTTTTAATCAATGGCTGAGTGCTAGCCTGTTGAAGGCTTTCTCAGATGTTCAGAGAAAAACACAGAAGGGAGTTATTCTATAACATACCAGAAAAATTTGCAAATTAAAGTCCCAAACAGTTGAATCTGAAGAAATTAAAATAGCAAATCATTCTCTTTTGCCTATGTGAGTTAAAATTTTAAAGAGTTAAAGCTTCATTCTCCCTAGTTACTTATTTGCTGAGTCTTAGCCGAGGCGTTTTTGATAGTGGGGAGGACTTAAATTTCCTTTAACAGCTGTGGGTCTGATCACCTTCCATTTTTTTTTTTAAATTGGTGCATTCAAATTATACCTCATAGTGAGGTTCAAAGTGATACAAATGTACATGCACACAGCTCTTGGTGTGTTTCTTTCTGGATCCCACCTTCCATTTTTGATTGTCTGCAGCTTTTCAGAATCTCAGAGAGGAATCATTTTATCTCCTGAGTGTTGTTTTTAAAGTAATTAAATATTCAATGGCGCTATAAGATGATCACATCATTGGTGGAGTGCAGTGAACAGAATTGACTGAATCGCCAGTTAGTCCCCTGCTTTCTGTGGGAAGGGTTACACTCACCTAAGCTCATGGGCCCAATTTGTTTCTTCAATAGGGGAGAATGATACAGGCCCCAAGGTCACAGCTACTAGGGTTGAATATTCCCAGTGAGTTCCTAAACAGCTGGGCCCACACTCAAGTGGCCTCTTGTTCCCACATTGATAAGGGGTTAATCTCATGGGGTGTTGAGGAGCCTCTACACTGGAATGCAGAGCTACTTTGGGGGCCCAGGTCTCAACAGGCCTCTTTGTGATAATGGGAGATATGAAGGCCCAAGTCTTATTTTCCTGTTGATTCCTGGCCTACCTTCTTTACCCATTATCTATTCTATTCCTTAATTCATGTGACAAAAAAAAATTATCTGGAACCCCAGTTCATAATAGATAGAGAACTAAGAGTTGCCACTGTTAGAAATAAATTTTCATGGCATCAAAAAGGAACATGTTTGAAAATTGTTTGACAAGATGATTTTACTTTTTTGCAGAGAGAGTGCTCCCAGGTATGCAAGAGCACACCTGACAAAGAACCCAGTAGGCTTTATATCCCTAATGCAAAGTTTCTGTGCTGTACTCCTTTTGGTGGGAGTTTCAGCTTCACATTCTTCCCAGTCAGCTACAGGGGACTGGGTGGGGGAGGCAGGAGTTGACATTTGCAATTTCTTAAGAGTCGCTAATTTTATGAGGGACTGTAAGTTTCTACCAGGTTACAAAATAACGGTTTTACAAAATGGAGTTTAAGTTAAGCTACTCCTTTGACAAAAAAGATTCAATTATATTCTTACAGCACCTTATAGGACAATGCCCTTCTCTTCCCACAAAATTTCCAAAAATACCCAGTCTCAAAAATATTCAGCTCCTAATAGAGTTTAAACCTATTTTACTATTATAACTCATTGGTACATAAGGAAAAATGAACAGGCAGGGGAAAGCTGGGTTTACCTGTGTCAGATGCCAGTCAATTTATGATAGTTTTTTAGGACTTTATGGTATATGAACTTAAACCCAAACTTGGCTCAGGAGGTCTCCACCTAGGCAATTCACTCTAGAGCTAGATTCTGTGTTTGTCACGTGATGTGGCCTCAGGGAGGAGGGAGATCTATTTGGGGATGTCTTCACCTTTCTTAGTACAGACCTTCGTGATAAGTTTAGAGATGTAGAATGGTTACAGCCACCATCATTGATCTTCTAAGAGAAACCTTTCCAGTGTCTTTACAACTTCTTAATTTCCATTTTGCCTGTTGGTGCTGGGATTCTGGTGGCCTAATTCTACTCTGAGTGCAATGATGTCACTTTTGTGTTCTCTTGTAGATAGGTATGTTTCATCCTGGGCCACTTGTCTGAGGCTACTACTTTTTGTAGAATTGCTTTGATTTGGGCAACCTGCTTTCTGGGACCTGTTCTCCCCTTGTTCCTCCACTTGTTCCACCTGCAGAATTCACCTTCAGCTGATTCCTGTTTCCTGAACTGGAACTCAGTTGACGCTTCTAAAACCTGTGCCCACAGAACCATTGTGAGGGCTGAGGCCTATGTCATGTTCTCCTACAGAAACACTGCCTTGCCTCCGCTTTGAAAGTCACAGGATTGAGCAGAATTTCTTTCTTCTACACCTTTGTTTCAAGTTCTGGGTTGTGTTGTTTTCATCTCTTGTTTCCTTCAGTTCCTTGAGTACTCCTCCATGTAATTCTTCCTTTTCTTTAATAAATGTAGGATAAACTTTGTTACATCTGTGTATCATCACATTTTATTTGGTTGTCTGGTCTAGGAGTTTGTTTTTCTTACATTTTAAAAATTTTGGTTTCTGGGGTCTCCTATAGCTAGAGAGGTAAAATTAAAGATTCTGTGTCTGCTGAGTGCATGTAGGGTTCAAGCAATCTTGTCTACTCTCACCATCCTAAATTGGATAATCCAACTTGAAAGATAGTCTTTCCTTAGACTAGTGTCTAAATCAGGCTTGAATTCAACCTGTTATTGTCCTGCTTTACACTCCTTTGTCTTCTCTTTTGGGTGTCTTTTATTGAATTTCTAATTCTTGAGCTCTCTTGTGCTTGTTCTCCAAGAGAAAGGTTCACATATATGATGGTGCATCCAATCTTTCCAGTGTTCTTTTTTAAATTTTTTATGTGCTTTTATTGTGCATTATGGTCTCACATCATAATGTAAATTATATTGACAATGACATACATGCACACAGCACCCCCATCTTCCTCCTTCCCACACAGAATACTGAGATTGACATTGGAATTTTCACATATGTATATACAGTCTACATTAGTATTTCCAATAATGAACCTCAGTCTTCCCCTCCCCTTCCCTTAGACCATTTCCCTGGCTCCACTGAGGTTTCTCTTCCATTATCTGGAGTGCCTCTGGTATCCCAGTTACTCCCTAGCTTGTGCATATTAAAGAAAACATATGTCCTTTCACTTTCTGTGATTGGCTCATCTCACTTAACATAATGTTCTCCAGGTCCTTCCATTTTCTTGCAAATGACATGATTTTATTCTTCTTTATTGCTGAGTAAAATTCCATTGTATGTATTTCCTATAGTTTTGTAATCCATTCACCAGTTGATGGATACCTGGGTTGGTTCCATAATTTGGCTATTGTAAATTGTGCTGCTATGAACATGTATGCATATATTACTGTAGTTCTCTGGTTTCAATCTCTTTGGAAAGATTCCCAGGAGTGGTATACCCAGATCATATGGTTCCAGTGTTCTTCTTTCAAATCCATTTCTGATTTATAAAACTTTGGCTCTCATAAACTTGGAGGGGAGTGTGACCAATCATCTGTTTGCTGAAATCCTACTATGCATCCCTGTAATTTGGTTTGGGGCATTATCTACCATTTTTGATCTGGAAACAACTAAAGCTCTTCCTCTTTTCCGATACCTTTCTTTCAAAGAAGTTTGGGCTGGTAGATCTCCTTTGCATTTTATGTCTGCCTGGCATTGCTCTTAGCATCTCACTTTTCCTTTAGTGTCTACTTAGAGCATCTTTCATCTTATGGAAGTCTGTTTTCAAGTGTAACCAAGCAACTTTTCTCCTTCTTTCTCCTTTCTTTTTATTCTACCTCTGTCCTTGTTATAAGAGAAGATTAAATCTCCTTTTTTACATAATTTCATTTTTTTCTTGATTTCTTAGCTGATATGTCTTGTAAGAGACACAGTTATTGAAGTCCAGGAAAGGTCATTTTACTTATAACATTTTTGGAGATTTGGAGTTACAGAAATGTTGTCCTCACCTGAAAACAGTGTCATATTCTTTATAGAACCCTCATTCTTTATTATTTGTCAGTATGATATTCCCAAAGTGAAGTGATAGATTGGGTCTCTGACATATAAAACCAGAACAAAATTTATGCTGTTGACAAACTCAGAAAATGTGAGACTACATCGTATCCCGTAGCTCTTAAAAGCCCATATTTAAGCCAGATGAATCTACAAGGCTAGCACACCTCAATTCTCTCTGTTGATCTTAGGCAAAGGCTAAAGCAGAAACTGGAATGATACTTGGGAAATCTAACATGGCCTACTAAGATATAATAGTAACAATGTGTGTGTGTCTGTGTTAAAATAGACATAACATGAAATTTATCATTTTCATCATTTTTAATTTCATAGTCCAATGACATCAAGTACATTCACACTGTTAGGCATCCATCACAACTATCCATCTCCAGACATTTCATCCATCAAGCAGTATCTCCCATTCACCTCTCCTCCTAGCCCCTAGTAACTCCTATTTACTTTCTGTCTCTATGAATTTGACTCTTCTAAGAACCTCATATATATAGGATCATATAATATTTGCCCATCTGTGTCTGTCTTATTTCACATAGGATAATGTCTTTAAGGTTCATCCATATTGTAGCATGTGTCAGGATTTCTTTTCTTTTTAAGGCTAAGTGACAATGCATTCTACACATATACTAACTTTTGCTTATGTATTCATCTATCCATGGACATTAGATTATTTTACCTTTTGGCTATTGTGAATAATGTTTCTTTGTATATTGGTATGCAAGTATCTGTTTGAGTGCTTGCTTTAAGTTATTTGGAGTATATAACCAGAAGTGGAATTGCTAGGTCACATGATAATTTATTTTTTTAGGAAGCACCTTCCCCATACTGTTTTCCATAGTGGCTGCACTATCTTACATTCCCACCAGCCATGGATGAAGATTCCAACTTTTTGACTTCCTTGTCAACATTTGTTATGTAGTATGTAAAGTAGTATATCATTGTAATTTTGATTTTTATTGCTCTAATGATTAGTAATGTTGAACAGTTTGTGTGTGTGTGTGTGTGTGTGTGTGTGTGTGTGTGTGTGCTATTGGCTATTTGTATTATCTTCTTTGGAAAACTGTGTATTCAAGTCCTTGCTCAATTTTTAATTGGGTTGTTTTGTTGTTGAGTTGTAGGATTTTAAAAATACATTCTGGTTACTAATCCCTTGTCAAATAAATGACTTGCAAAATTTTTTCTCCCACTCTGTGGGTTGCCTTTCCATTCTGTTAATAGTATCCTTTGTATAAAAGTTTTTAATTTTGATAGTCCAATTTATCTCTTTTTTCCTTTTATTGTGTGCTTTTGGTGTTATATCGAAAAAACCATCACCTTGTCCCTCTTGTAAACCTTAAGTGTGGCAGAAACCCCCATGGAAAGTCCCTCTTTTAAACCCCAGTGGAGTGGGAGAAACCTCAGTGGAAAAGGTCTAGGGGAAGTGGGGAGGGGAATTGATGAAGGATATACTTCCTTTGAAGCTACACACATATATGAAATTATCAATGTCAATCTTAATATCATGTACAGGAGATGGAAGGGAAAAGGGAAGGGTGGGGATCTTACCAAGTGTTGTGTCCATGTATGTTCCTATCACTCTCAACCTCATTATGATGTGAGATTACAATGTGCTAATAAATGTATATTTAAAAAAATAAAAGAAAAATGCTACCAAAAAAAAAAAAAAAAGAAAAACCATCACCAAATACAACATTATGGAGTTTTCCCCTTGTATTTTCTTAGCATTAACAATATGAAGAATGAAAATCTCTTAAATACTCTGTAGTATGTGTCAACTCAGATTTTAGGGATGAACTCAGCAAAGTCACAAGAATACACCGCAGGACACAGTAGAGTATTCAAGGAGAAACAGGGAAAACCTGTGTCAGGAAAGCAAAGACTTCCCAGAAATCCACAGCAGGTTCACATTTAATCTATTAGGACAGTTAGTGTTATTGTAAGAGAAAGTGGCTGGGAAATATATACATGTTTTGTGTCTGTACAGGAGGATCTGTATGAGAGGATGAATGAGAAACAATTCATAGGAAGGCACCATGGTATCTGCAACAAGTTTCAACTTTCAGTTGATGCATGGAACACTTCTTTAGCAGAATTGTTTAAAACTCTTTGGCATGTAAACAGCATTCATCTCCAGAGTCCAGTGATGACAGATTGTGTTTCCTATTTTTATATTTAAGTATTTTTTTCCTGCAAATGAGAAGGCGGGGGTGTTGAGGGAGATCAGAGGCTGGCAAGACGTGGGTCAGGATGGGTGGTATATCCACCCCTGTCGTGTTCTTTCTGGGTATCTATAAAATGTATGGATTGCATCACTCAGATGTTTGGAGTAAGTCTCCAAATGATGAATTTGTGTTCTTTTTTTTCTGAGAAGAATGCTAAATTCTGTTTTTGCAAGTTGCATATATTTGGTTGAGTTACTGTTAGAACTATGGGATCTCTGCAGAGCACCAAGCTACACCCCCTATACTACACCCAAAACATAAATCCTGTTCTCTGGATGTTAGTTTCCTATCAGCATACTCCCACACTAAACAGGGGGGCTCAATTAGGCTAAGTGTAGAGATCCTTTTTCTTACAGTGAAACCACTTGCTTCTCTTGGAAATCTATTTGTTTCTCCTTAATCTGGTCTGGATGCTTAGGCACCAACTATAGCTGATCATTTGGAAATTGTTCATTCCTGGTCCTATTTTCCCTACAGAACCTCTGAATTTTTATTTTCTTTCTGAATCACACAGCTTGCATATTACCTTCTTTAACATACTAGATTTTTGATATTTTAAGAGTTGTGACTTGTCTTTGTATATTAACTTACAAAGAAGAGAAGTAGGGAAAACTCAATTAAAAAGATAAACAATAAACGAGGAAAATAACAAATGTTTCTAAATGTTTTCAGGAAACTCATTAGTTGAAAAACCTTAAAATAATCTATTGGTTTTTGTGTTTTCCTAATATTGAATCTTAAATAAAATATTACCTCCGTGTATAAGGAATTCTCATGTATTTACAGTGAGCCATTTTACAGCCTCCAATTTTGTTCCCTTTAATTTTCCCTTAATGATCTTTTGGACCTTTTTGGACTATTTTATACTACTCTGAAGTTACAGAGACCAGAAATGATAATGTGTCCTGTGGCTTCCTGTTCCTGAACAGCCCTCCCAGCTGTGACCACTTACCTTTAAATGGAAATTTCAATGTACATCCTCCAGCCTTGGGAACAATAGAGCTGTTAATAAAGAGAAATTCGAGAAATTCAAGTGTGGTAGCTCAGCATTTTTATCCTCTTGGCTTATTTTACTCTGATTTGGTACCTTAATCCTAAGACCTAGAAGTTGGCTGTTTTTTCTTTATGCACAATGCTCCATTTTAAACTCTATTTCAAGAAAACCAGTCCCTGTTTCTCATTTCTCTTTCCATTGCACTGATTTTGCTAGGATTAACTTCCTGTGCTTAATTTCTGGGCCTCAGCAGCTGATTCCCTATATTTGGGCAGGCTTTATTTCTGTAAGTATTATGGGAAAGTGGAGTCAGCCTAAAAGTTAACCCCTTGCTGACTTAAGCATTGAATTGGGCACTTTTTGAGAAACTGATTTGGGAGGGGAGTTCTTTTAATTCAGTGTCCCACATTCTGCAGTGGTTTGATTGGAGAATATGGGATTGATAAGTATTATAGTGAGATATAAAATGTCCCCTAAAGAGCTCATTTATTAATGTTTGGAGTTGATGTGATTGAGTCATGAGGGTTGTAATCCCAGAAGTGGATAAATCCATGGTAATGGATTTACCTAGGTGGTAGCCAATAGGCTGGTAGGGTGTAGCTGGAAGAGGTGGTCCCTGGGGGTGTGTCCTTGGAGATTTTATACATATATATGGTTTCTCCTCCCCTAGCTGGCTGTCTTGCTTCCAGTCTCCATGATGTGAGCATAGCCCATGTGCTCTGCCTTTCTCTGCTTCCTCTCTTCATACTCTGAGATCCGTGGTCACTGGCCTCACCTGGATTGAACCCAAAACCGTAAGAAAATAAATCTTCTTTCCTCCAAGTTACATGATCAGTTTTTTAGATTATAGTTGCAAGAATGCTGACCAGAATAATAAGTTAGTGCCCAAAAGTATGACAGCAATGAATGTCTATAGTATGCATATACCTTATCTGCCTTATTTTACTTACATTCTAGCCTAACAGAAGTGAAGAAGCATTCTTTTCATACAATACAATGAATGTGAATGTTGTAGTAATGTTCTGTTCTGAGAATTAGTGTGATTGAATCCTTCCTATAAAATTATACGGTTTGCTATATGTTAATTCAGTATATGCTTACTTACAACTATTGTGAATATTGTGTTGTGGGATTGTCATATCAATTTTTTTTCTTGGAAATTTTTAATTAGGATAGGCAAAATATATTTTATCTTTGGCATTGGTCTAGAATCATATCCTTTTCTGTCAATGAAATAATTCAAAGCTTCAAGTGCTAGGCCTTTATTTGTTTCTATAACATGAAATCTTCAATACTCTACAATTTACAAACTGGAGGAGCCGGGCGTGGTGGTGCACGCTTGTAATCCCAGCATTCGGGAGGCTGAGACCGGAGAATCCGGGTTCTTGGCCAGCCTCAGCTACCTAGTGAGGCACTTCGCAACTTAGTGAGACTCGGTTTCAAAATAAAGAATAAAAAAAATAGGGCTGGGGGTGTAGCTCGGAGGTAGAATGCCCCTGAGTTCAATCCCCAGTACCAAAAATAAATAAATAAATAAATAAATAAATAAATAAATAAATAAATAAATAAATAAATAAATTAAGGCCTAGGAATGAGAGAGTGGGGGTGGGGGTTCCAGGAGAGTCCATGGACTTGAGGAAAAAGAGGTTGATTGTTTGTGAAGCTGAGTGCAGGAGTGGGTAATTGACTTTTCTGTGTAGACTTTCTCTACAGTCTGAGTGGGCTTGTATTTATCTGGATTGCAAGATACCCGGATAAATGGAACTTTATTATTTCACTCATGAATGAATAAATGAAGGTTGAGTTGTCATACTCTTCCCTCAAAGCACAATGTTATGAGGATATTTATGTAAAGTGGGGCAAGGAAAAATATGTCTTTATTTTATTGCATTTTCCTGCTCATCCTTAACTGGATGAAACTAAGAGTTCTGAAAAATGTTGATAATATTGGGCTAGAATACAGTAATAAAACAATTTCTGAAGGGGAAGATTGTATAATGGTTTGGATTTAGAATGTCTCTCTAGCCCTCATGGAAACCAGGCAGCCATGTTGGAGGTGGGTCTTGGTTGCCAAGGAGGGGATCCCTGAGGGTGCAGACTTGGGGATTATGTAAGGTCCCTCATCCCTTTGCTTGATTTCTCTTGCTTCTGGCCCCCACGGTGTGAGAGCAGAGCCTTGCTCTCTGCCTTTCTCTGCTTCCCCCACCATGCCCTGACCTCTTCAGACCTGGCCTGACGTGGACTCAACCCTGAAATCTCCAGAACTGTGAGCAAATAAATCTTCCTTCCTCTAAGTTTTGTGTAGTCAGGCTTATTGGGTCACATAAGTGAGAATGCTGACCGAGACAGACAGGATGAAGAAACTGAGAAGCAAAATACCTTAGGAACCTAGAACTGGAGAAGGAACTAGAAGACTCAAGAGAAAGGGATGCAGACAGGAAGGAGTAGGAGATATCTAAGCAAAGGGAAGGAAACCATCCACCGTCTCTGCGTGGTGGATGAAAATGGGTTGAGTATCAACTCTGCCTCCCGTAGCTATACGCCCATCAACAAATCATTTGACCTCTGGAAGCATCAGCTATGGAATGGGAATCCTTATAATAGATTTTGTGAAGCTTGAATCAGCTCAGGGGTAAAACTGCCTTAGCAGGATGCCTGGTATGGACACTTAACAATTTGCTTCTAGTATGCATATTACAATTTTGTTGTTGTTGTTCCTCAACTTTGTAGACCTTTCAAATTCTCATGTTTCTATACTTTGAATACATATTTTGGCATTATCCTCTATGGGATTAAAAAATATGCTCCCACAGAGAAATTTGTTAATGTTTTTGAATGACCCAAGTTTCTTCTCCAACCTCTTAAGTACATTCTAAATAAATGAGAAGCTTCTTATGTTACTGACATGGCAATTGAAATCATTATTCAAAATGCCTAGTTGCTCAAATTAAATTGCTTGCATACTTTTGTCTGCAGACATTCTGGCTTACTTAGAAGTTTGAGCACCAATTGTAAACAATTTGTTGAGTACCAATCATAAAAAAAGCATAGTACTAAATGTTTTGGGGAAGGTGGAGATGAATTAGGTACAAATAATGTAGGCTTAATATTTCTAGCACTTTGCCACAATCTTTAGCATTTATTATCTCATTTGACTCAGCAAAATTTATGAGCTCATTACATCTTATGATGGATTTTTTTCATATATGCAGCTGAAGTTTGTTAAGGCAAACTAAGTTGCCCACGAGTAGTAAAATGTAGTAATGGAATCTGAATTTGTTTGCTTATTCTAATACCCAGTGCTCTTTTCCCTGCAAAGGATTCCAGGGAAGATAAAACATACTCATTAACCAACTGACCCTAAGTGAAACTTCTCAAGTAACAAAGCTATATGCTCTAACCAATAGCAGATAATAAATATTGTGCAAAATCCCCAAGATTTTATAGTCTAAAGATATATGCTCTGGTCTCAGCTCTGCCATTTACTATCTTTAGATGAAGTCATTTAATCCTGGTGAGCTTTAATTCCATCCTTATCTTGTGAAGATAAAATTATATGATGTAGTGAAACCAGTGACAAAACTAAAACATTTTCCAAATTTAACAATATTCCATTGAATGCAAGATGATCATCTGATATTTATAAACTTACATTATTTTGTGTGTGGTACTGGGGATTAAACTCAGAGACATTCTACCTCTGAGCTATACTCCCAGTCCTATTTTATTTTATTTTGAAACAGAGTCTCACTAAGTTGCAGAGGGCCTTACTAAGTTGCTGGCTATGAATGTGCAATCCCTCTGTCTCCGTCTCCCAAGTACTGGGATCACAAACATGAACCACCACATCCAGCCACAAAATGATATATTAATTTGAGAATTTTAATTTTAATTTTGAGAATTTTCATGATTTTATTATATCACAATTAAAATGCATAAGGAATGCTGTATATAACTGATATGAGATGAGTTAAACACTTTCATGTAGGATGGTCTTTCCATGGAGCACTTTTAAAGTATAAAGCTGACTTATTTTAAAGAGCATTATTTATTCTATTGTTTTTCTGAATCCATGTAATCAGAAGTCATGTTACAGTTCTGCCGTATTCCATGCATTCTTTAAAACATCTTTAAATCTCTTTTTCCCTCCCTCTCCTCTGGATTCTAGAAGTTAATATTTAAATTCCTTGATATCCTACATACTTTTCAAAAGAGTCTTTATTGTTAGGTCCTCAAATACCTCAAATTCCTATCTACCATTTGCATACTCTAGTTACCCAAAACAGTCAGTATACTTTGAAAAGCTGACTAGATGACATTCTGATAATTGCTTTTGATTTATCTGAAAGTGTGAAGTCAGCAACAATTCCAATTTTATCTTTTGAGATATGAACATTGTCATGATCAAAGTTTAGTTTTGAGTCCTGAAAGTTTACCATGCTTAAAGGAATGCTTCTTGTCCCATGAGTAAATTTGGAGAGTGAGGCTGGCACATTTTTGTCGCATCTTTCTCCACTGAGACACACAGTGTAGCACTCCTTCCTGAGGGTAGGTTTCACAAGTACGTATATATTTAGTACCTTTGGGAGTCTGAACTGGTGATTAATAGTTAAACATCATTTTTAAAAATGTATGGCTGAAGGCAGAAAATAAAGTGCTGATTGGTTCATTAAGCAATTCAATCCCAAACTATAAAAAGTTTAAGTTTAATCCTGCCTGTAGCTTGACTGATCCTGCCATAAACACTTTTCATAAACCTTCCACTTAAATTTAGTCTTGCAGTTTTATTAATCTAATAATAATTCAAAGTGACACCCCATGTGGTAATATAAATCTATAAGATGGATAGCATAAACCTTAAACCATTCAAGAGCATGGGTAACTAAGTAAAAATGCAAGTCTTTACTTAGGTATGTTTTTCTGAATCACTTCTTCTGCCTTGGTTAACAGATGTGTTGACTATAATACCATCTCAGTGTGTTCATATGCCTGAAGGAAAAGAAAAAAAAAATCAGATAGTCACTGATAAATAGTTCTGGAGTTTAGAGAACCTTATTTGCAAAACTTGGAGCAATTTAATGAAGACCAACATTTATGGGTCTTGTAGTCTCTGGGAGGATTTCTTTGCTGTGTTGCTATGTAGAATTTTTAGCTTTTGGATTTAATGGGGGTATTGATATTCTGTAGATGTACTTAGGGGCTGTGGGCAATAGGCATATTGCAGAAACTCAGATGAAATCCCAGCTGTCAGATTTGTTTTTTTCCTTAGTTCTCAGTCTAGGGGTTAGATAAACTAGACTAGATCACAACAGGCTTAACCTTAGAAATGTCATATTACTCCAATCTTGTTATTTGGAACAGAAGATATTTCTATTTCCTACAGGGCAGAGAAGGAGGCCATTTCCAAGAATAAGCTTAGAAGGAGGAGTTCATATGAGCTAGAAGGGTTGTTCTCCTCTGCCTGCCATTGTAGTCCCTCAATAGCAGCAATCTGCTCTCAAATAAAAGTGAGCCTTGAGGGAATGTTCAAATACCAATTATTGAGCTCATGGGACATTTCTGCTTTTATAAAACAGGTGTTAGGGAATTATCTGAAGCCATGAGATTTTTTTTTTCCTCACAGCATGTACTTTATGGCTTTAGATTGACTCTACATGAGAAAAAAAGACCACTTTGGTGTGACAGGGGATGAAAACCAAGGTTGAGTTGTGCACTGTGCTTCTATAACTATATAGAAGTTATAGTTAAGTCACAACTATAACTCAGAAAGACATGTGTGTAACTGTTTGTCCAGGATCTTGTTCCCTGTGAGAATTTTGAGCTCCTTTCTCATGCTCAGTGTGGTTCTTGACACATGTGGGAGCTCAGTTAGCCTCTGTCCAGTGACTTAACACTAAGGTACTATGTATATAATGGAAAGGGAAGCACAGCTGTTTGAATGTTAGCCATTTTAGTGATTAGCAAGTGGCATCCAAACCTCATTCTTTAGCAGTTACTTTTGAACGAGTGTGTGTGTGTGTGTGTGTGTGTGTGTGTGTGTGTGTATTTGGGTGTAGCATGTGTAGGACTGACTGGAAGGCAGTGAACTATCACTACAACTTTTATTTAGTAATTTGTTAAAAATATAGTCAATTTAAGTTAAAATTTAGTATTGTTACCTGAAAGTTTTAGATATCCACACTGGCTCCTTCCTATGCTTTATTAATTCTTCATCAGATTTCTATTTCTCAAAAACTTGTATTCCTTCAGTTTTCCAAATATAGGAAAACATAATAATAACAACGTGCATTTTAATATCATAAACAGTTGGCAATCTACCTTTGTCTTGCCCCTGGTCTCAAACAAGTTAAATAGTAGGAGTGGGGGGTAGGCTAATTATTATCCTTTGGTGGTGGTAGAAATGGTGGTAGTGGTGGTGGTGCATGGGAAAACATGGACAGAAAGGTGAGGCCAGGTGAAGTAACTAGGAATCTGGCAATACCCCTTCTCTAAAGGAGCCAGGTAGAAATGACACTCTGTTCCTAATATTGTCCCACTGGTCTCCTGACCCATTCCTCTTGGCTTAGGCTGATGAAATCAACTCCCTTCCTGCTCCACCTCCAGAACCCCCAATCTCTTATTCCTGGAATTTTTTGCTTCTTTGATATTTCCTTGACAAACAAACCAGAACAGATAACTACCACTAGGGGTGCCAAACTGTAGCCAGACCAAATAGATTTGGATCCATCCTTTATTTCATTAGTTTTGCAATAATTGAAACCTACATTTAATATACTTTACCTGAGTAATTTTGGGGGTGGTGGTGAGAACTTTTTATTTTATTGTTTGGCTGTATTGGGGATGAAACTCAAGGCCTGGGGTACAGGTAAGCACTCTACCACTGCACTATTCAACTAGAACTCCAGCCTCCCTCCCTCACCACTTTTTTTTTTTTTTTTAATCTGCTTACTGTCAAGGTTTTACTGGAGTACAACTGACTTCATTCATATATCAACCACAGTCATTATATCTAAACAATGAAAATTTCAATAAATATTGACTATATAGCCTATTTTCTGTTGAATTATGTGGACTATTACCATCAAGAAGCAATTTTTATAGCAAGTCAAAGTATAAGCTCTGCATAGTATAGTGTTCCTATTGCTATGTGATCAGATACTAAAACAAATAGGTATTGCTATCTTCTTTCTTCCATCTTCAGTGGGGCAGGAGGATCTCTTTCCTTTCCATTTCCAAGAAGTGAAAATAATTCTCTTACTTTCTTTCATTCATCATCATTTGGGCTCCTCAGATCAATATTGAACTATGA
>PVLC010015629.1:0-36991 GCA_004027655.1 Graphiurus murinus
GCACATGATGTTCGTACACAATCATATCAAGGTCACTCACCGAAGTGAACCTGAGGGGGAGGGAGGGGGAGGGAATGGGGTGGGAATTGGGGAAGGGATCAAATGAGAATTGTGTGCAAATATGTTGTTAACAACTTGTACTTAACAAAGATGTATGCTATATTGCACGAATTACTACAATAAAAAATTTAAAAAAAAATACCATGCATTTTATAGCCAGGCATGGTGCCGCATGCCTGTGATCCCAGTACTTGGGAGGCTGGTTCCTTGTCATAAGTGTTTCTGACAGGGATGACCTTCACCACTATCTCTACTCCTGGCACCATGGAAGGAGCCATAACAGTGTCTTACCTTCATCCTCAGGCCCTTACTAACAAGCAGCCCTGATGAGAGAAATGTGTGTTAATGGCTTGAAAATATTTAAGTCCCAGATGGAGTAACTTAATAGGAAGGAGAATGAAGGTGTAAGCTATTGCCAGCTCCATGTCTAATCCAACAGCCCCGGTGAAGTCCTGTGGTCAAATTAAAAAAAAAAAAAAAAAAAAAGGTCTTTTCCGCATTATTCTCAATCAGAGGCCCAATGAGGAGTGTTCATCATACTGTGCCTGGACCATCAGTGCCATATACCAACTGCTGTGACTATCACCTCAACCAGAACACTGGCCTCCTTATCTAGGACCTACTGTGTCCTTTGAGTAACGTTTCCCCCTCGAAAGTTCCCCCCGCCTCATTTTAACTAATCCTTTGTGTCTGCAGAAAACAACACAAGGAGGTGAATTCCCTGTAATATTAAAGAACATTGTACAGAAGAAATAGAATTGGAGGAGACACGGAGACACGGAAACACACACACACACACACACACACACACACACACACACACACACACACACAGTGCAGACACTCATGCTTCCAGGCTACTTCTAAGGATGACAGACCCATTGGGAAACATCAAACCACTGTGCAATCTCTGACCTGATATTTGATTGGTTGAGGATGTCTTTTAACAAAGCTGCAAACCTACCATATCTGAGAAACTTACACTCGAATAATGATGCTCAAATGATCAGGTAGTGGACACAATGATGTGGCACCCAGATGCCCCTTGGAAAAGAAGAACAATTTCCCTCAGCTGTTGGGAGAGCTGTCAGAGGATGGCTTTCAGCTGTCAGACCTCTTTGGGAATTGTTTGTGATTAAACTATGTCACCCAAGGTCACACTTTCTTCCAGGGATAGCCTGCATCAAATGTTTGGTCAGTGCACACATATAAAGTCTGGACAGCCTTGCTTTGATTCAAGGCAGGTCTGAGGGGCTATCTGAGGCTCAGTGCCCCCCTTGAGATGGGCTAAGGCTTCACCTGTTCACTCCTGCTTTGTTCTATTTTTTTTTACACTGGTGTTGGTCCCAAGGGCTCCTCTTCGTGAATTTCCTACACATTCATTTCCATCTTACACTGTGCTCCCTGGAGAACTCAATCTGTAACAGGTGCTTAAATCTTCCTACCCTATCAAAGAGGAGATCACATAGTGAAAATGCCCATGTTCTGCATATTTTCTTATGTAGTGCTGCTTTGACAATTACTGATCAACACATGGTCATGATGTATTAATCAGAATATCCGATAAATGAATGGTCATTATTTCTTTGTTGGTGTAACAAGCAGGCCTCAGATGAGGTCTAGGGGGCTAGCAGAGACAAACAAAATTAAGTTATACTTTCTTCTGTCTTCCTTCTCCATATTAACACAGAAAATAGCAGTGGCGAATGAGATGTATCAAGAGATTAACTGTGTCAGACATCATTCTGAACACTTTGCATTATCATTTACATTTCACAGCAATCCTATGATATATACTATTTAAAAAATATGCTTTGTTCTTCTTTATGGCTGAGAAAAATTCCCTTGTGTGTCTCAAAAAATGAATAAACGTATGTTTTCTTTTGTATGTGAGAGCTAGATAGAAATTCAAAAATAAGGGTAACATCAGGTAGAAGAGCAGAAACTCCAATGGAGTAATAGAGCAGGTCTAGGGGAGGAAGGAGATGGGGATGGAGACATAAGATTGTAACAGTCAACATAATGCTATGTATATATACAAAATTACCAATTATAATCTCAAAGACATGAACACTGGGGGTTGGGGAGTAGGTGGAGGGGGGAAACCCAGAGGAAAATGCTCTAGGAGTTGTGCGCATTTATGTTTCCATCCCTCTGTACTCCAGTATGATGTATAATTTACAATTCACCAAATAAAAGTATAAAATAAAATATATTTTATTGGTATATTGTAACCATATATCACATTGAGTTTTAGTATGATAGAAACTTACATGCACTGATGAACTATATATTATTCTTGACCACATTGTACAGATAAGAAAACTGAGGCACCCAGAGGCCACATAACTGTAATGAGTGAAGCAGCTTGGCTTGGTATCAAGGCAGTTGTATTTGAGAACCCAAACTCTTATTGAATATAGAAGAGCTGCCTTTTTAATAAAAAAATTGACTTTATTGAATGAGCAGCAATTTCTGCTGTGGTCAAAGTCAATGATGTTGACAGGAAACTTTACCTCACTCAAGAAGCATCAGTTGGGCTGAAAACACTTCAAACCACAATGAGCTTCTGTGGCTGGTGAATGTTGATGGAGAAATAACTCAGCTAGCACAGGCTGACTTCTTATATAAGCTGGGCCCTCAGTGTCCAACAGAAATAGCTGAGTCTGAGCCTGGCCAGCTGTCCTACTATTCCCTATTCTCTGTGGTAGAAAACCATCACCATTAATCCAGCACCAATCCTACAACTCTGTATTCCATTCTCATGAATACCTCAAGTCTACATCCCAGTACAAATAAAGCCAATGAAGCCAGTCATGGTGGCGCACAGCTGTAATTTTAGTACTTGGGATGCAGAGACAGGAAGATCAAAGGTTTGAGGCCAACCTCATCAATTTATCGAGACCCTGTTTCAAAATTAAAAATAAAAAGGGTGAGGGAGTTATAGCTTAGAGGTAGAATGGCCCTGGGTTCAACCCCTAGTACCACAGAATAAAAATAAGAGCCACCTCACTGCACCTGCCCCACTCAACTTATCTTTGAACACCTGTCCTTATGGTCTCCTCTCCAACATCTTAGGAAAGGAGGGCCCTTCTCTGTCCCAGGCCTAATATCATCACATGTTTGATCCCATCTCCATCCCCTTCTATTCAATAATTTATTCCACCAGAATATTATAGCCACTACTGAGAAATACCATTAACTCTGGTATATATTCTTCTAGTTTATAAATACATAGGTACTATATACTATATTAACACTTAAAACAAAAATACTATATTTCTTACCATTTTTACCTCTTTCACACACAAATATTCATTTTCAAAATAAATTTAATTTTTTTTTGCTGGATACAAGGGCACACACCTGTAATCCTAGTACTTAGGAGGCTGAGACAGGAGGATCTTGGGTTCAAGACCAACCTCAGCAACTTGGCGAGACACTCAGAAATCTAGCAAGACCCTGTTTCAAAAATAAAAATAAAAAGAGGGCTGGGGTTATAGCTCGGAGGTAGAATGTCCCTGGGTTCAATCCCCATTACCACACACAAAAAATTCCTGTGTAAATTAAGGTATACAATATGATGTTATAAGATATATACATACTGTATAATAAAATGGTTACTATAGTGGCACAAACTAACATACCATAATCTCACCAATATTTTCTCCTATGGTAATAGAAGCTATAATCTACTCATTAAGTAAAAATCCTGAATACAATTCACTATTATTAACTATAGTCTTCATGCTATACATCAAATCTTTCTCCTTGTTCATCCCTACTTTTTATTTTATCCTTTGACCTATATTTCCCCATTTCCTTCCACCCAACCCTGACTGTGGTAACCATTGTTTTATTCTCTATTCTATGAACTTTTAAAAAGTTTTCACATATGAGACCAGGCAATATTTTTCTTTCTTTGTCTGGATTATAACACTTAACATAATATACTCTAGGTCCGTCTATGTTGTGGCAAATGGCAGGATTTCCTCCTTTGTTAGGCTGAATAACATTACATGTATGTATGTGTATATACACCTATATGTGTGTGTGTGTCTGTGTCTGTGTGTATCTCACAGTCTCTTTATCTACTTGTCCATTGATGGTCACCTAGTCTATTTCCTTATCTTGGCTACTATAAATAATGCTGCAATGAATATGGGGTGCAGATATCTTTATGAATGGTTATTTCATTTCCTTTGGGTACACATCCCAAAGAGGGCTTGCTATATCATAGGGAAACTCTATTTTTAATTTGGTTAGGAACATCCATACTATTTTCCGTAAAGGCCACACCAATCAACATTCCACCAACAGTGTACAGGGGTTCTTTTTTTTCTACACCCCCACCAGCATTTCTTATCACTTGTCTATTTCATAACAGGTATCCTAATAGGTATAAGGTGTTATCTCATAATGGACTTGATTTGCATTTCCCTGATGATTAGTGATATTGATCATCTTTTCCTGTTCCTGTTGGCCATTTTTATGTCATCTTTGAATAAATAAGTTTGTTGCCTTTTAAAAATTCAAGTTATTATGTTTTCCTGCTATTGAAATGTATGAGTTCTTTGTAAAACTTGGGCATTAACCCCTTATCTGATATGTGGTTTCAAATATTTTCCTCTCATCTCTAGGTTGTCTTTTCATTTTACTGATTTTTCCTTTGCTGTACAACAGCTTGTTAGTTTATTATAATTCCATTTATTTATTTTTGCTTTTGCAACATGAACTTTCGGTGTGATATCTGTAGTACAACCTACCAAGGTTGGGAGGGTACACACTGGCTCCAACCATTCCAAAGGGTGAGTAAGACATGTCTTTATTCAGCAATGGCAGCTGGCTGAACACAGGAGACTTCTGTAAGAGACTTACGTGCAGTGGCCAGTCTCAGACAAGTTTATATATCAAATCGGAACAAAAGTGGCCTTTACCAGGAGGCGAGGAAGCCTAATTGACACCATGTTTTTGACTATCCACACAAAATCTAAGAAATCATTGCCAAGGCCAACATCAAGGAGCTTTTTTGCTATGTTTTCTTCTAGGAGTTTTATGGTTTTAGGCCTAACATCTAAGTCTTTTATCCATTTTAAGTTAATTTTTTTTTGCGGTACTGGGGATTGAACTTAGGGCATTCTACCTTCAGGCTATACCCCAAGCCCTATTTTTTATTCTTTATTTTGAAACAGGATCTCACTAAGTTGCAGAGTGCCTCAGTAGGTAGCTGAGGCTGGCCGCGAACCCGGATCCTCCAGTCTCAGCCTCCCAAATGCTGGGATTACAAGCGTGCGCCACCATGCCCGACTTAAGTTGATTTTTGTATATGGTGCAAGACAAGTGTCTAATTTCATTCTCTTGCATTAGAAATCCAATTTTTCCAGCACTGTTTATTGACTAGACTGTCCTTTCCCCATTGTGCCTTTTTGGTGCCCTTGTTGAAAATTAGTTGACCACATATGTTTGGATTTATTTCTGGGCTGGCTATTCTGTTCCACAGGTCTATGCATCTGCTTTTATGCCAGTACCATATTGTTTTGATTACTATAGCTTTGTAATACAACTTTAAATCAGGAAGTGTGATGCCACCAAATTTCTTTTTCTGTCCTCAAATTGCTTTGGCTATTTAGAGTCTTTGTGATTTCATATGAATGCTAAAAATATTCTATTGAAAATTATATGTAATGACTACACAATTGCAGTGAATATACCAGGTATGACATTCATTCTACCCCCTCCTATATCTTGCTGAAGTCAGCAACTGATGAGCTGAAAAGCACATTCCCTAAATTCCCTTGCAGCTAGATTTTTAGGTGTGATTAAGTCTCCACTACTAAGAGGTGCTCATGTGAGATTTGGAAGGTAGAAGTGGAGGGAGGCTCCACCTCTAAGCCCCCTGCTCTTTGGGCTAGGAGGCTTGGGCATAGAGGTTTGGGTTTTTTCTCTAGCATGTTTAGTAGAAATCCCAGGGCCTGATCACAACTAGAAGAGCCAGGATAGCCTTCAAAGTACAGGAAGGAGAGGAACTATTCTGATCAGAATTTAAAAAAAAAAGGCTCATTGAGGAAGTGGCATTTGAGCAGGAGCCTGAATGAAGTGAGTAAGAAATAAAGATATGGAGGAAACATGTCAGACAGAAGGAACAGCAAATGCAAAGCTTTGAGGGGTTCAGTGTGGCTAAAGCAGAACTAAGCTTGGAGAGGCTGAGTTCAGAGAGGTAGCAGGGGCCAAATCATTATAGCCTTGTACACTATTATAAAGTGTTTGGATTTTATTCAGAGTGGGTTGAGAAGCAGTTGGAAAGTTCTTCTATGTTCAGGGGCATGAAACCATGGAGTACCGGTTATATGTCAACAATTCATTTGTTCAAACATTCAACAAGTATTTCTTGCTGTTTGTTAGTTTTCTGTATTCTAAGGAAACAAAAACTACAAAGGTGAGTTAGATATGAACTTGCCCTTGAGGAGTTTCATCATCTGCTGGGAAAAGACCACCTCCCAAGGGTCCTAACTATAATTTGCACTAGAAGGGAAGCTAGGATTGCCAAATAAAATACAGAACACCCAGTAAAATTTGAATTTCAAATAAACAATGAATATTTTTAGTATATGTATGTCCTAAATATTGCATATTAGAGTTAATGAGACATCCTAATTAAGTATTTAACATTTATGTGAAGTCCTTTTAACTGAGGGTCCTGTACTTTTATTTGCTAAATATGGCAACTGTAACTGTAGGTAGTAGGTAAGATGATCTTCCAACTGATACACATCTTGACTGTACATGAAGACATTCCATGAAGCATGAGGACACAACTGGATTTTAAGGAGAACAATGTCCAGATTCTTAGTTTTCCCAAATGTGATTTTCCTGGGAACAAGCCTGTGATGAAAAGTTATCTCCCTCTTCTACCTCTTCTTTCACAATTACTTCTCCCTGTTTTGTAGAAGAAAGAAGTACCTCGTTTTCTCCCCAAATCTTAGGTGTCACCCTGGGATGTGAAAATTTACAAAATGCTAAATTAAGGTCTAATAAGCAGCATTAGTATTATAAAAGTGAAGGACACTCAAGACTGGGTCACAAAACTTTTTCAAGTTTGGTAGTTTCATCTAATCTTCATGCAGATTATTGAGTTGATAGCTAATTATTTTTGAAAACATATTTCTGTGTGATTTTTGGCATATACTTTGGAAGCAGTTCAAACAACTAACAAACACCTTCCTATCATCTTATTTATGGTTCACATCTTTTTTAAAAATAAGAATAAAATCATGTTTCATTTTAGCAAGACAATTTTTCACACAGAGATACACAATTTTTTAAATGATTTCCATTTGCTTTTTTAGGAAATGTGTTTTCACTAAAATTTTATCTCTTATACTTAATAATTATCAAAATTTGGAACACACTTATACTATTTTAATCATGTGGGAACGATTAATTTTTGTAACAACTCAATCAAAAGATATTTTTAAGCAGTTTAAGCTTGTAGTCATACATAATAATGAAATTTATGGGTATTTTGTTGTAGAGAAGTATAGCACAATGATGAATAAAATTAGTATGAGACATACTAATTAAGTATTTATCATTTATGTGAAGTCCTTTTTAACTGAGGGTCCTGTACTTTTATTTGCTAAATATGGCAACTGTAACTGTAGGTAGTAGGTAAGATGATCTTTCAACTGGTACACATCTTGACTGCACACGAAGACATTCCATGAAGCATGAGGACACAACTGAATATTAAGGAGAACAATGTCCAGATTCTTAGTTTTTCCAAACTATTTGGAATCCTAGTCTAATGTAATATATTTATATATATATATATATATATTTATAATATATAATAGATCCTAGCCTAATGTAATATATTTTTATAGTATAAAATATACTATACATTCTTCTTTTAAGGAAATATATAAAATATAATATACCTTCTTTTAAGGAAAGAAGAATGGAACAGGAGTTCAATGGGACAAAGATGTAAAGTTTGTATGTGCTTAAGAGCTTCCTTGTGTATTATTTTAATTGGTGATGGCTGGTATCAAACCACTATCATATTTATATTCCTGTGGACTCATTCAAAAGGATGATGTAAGTGTTTTATTTTTCAACATCAATATTTATAATATACCACAAATTACAACATCTGCAGCTATTTAGGCTTAAGATGAAAAATTCTTATGTCATTTAAAAATGTCCTTGGGGCTGCATAGTTTTTATTGAAATTATATTAGTGGTCTGGATGACACACAGGGTGTGGGCCTCTCAGCCTCATGGGGCTAAAGCCCAGCTGTTTATTTCTCAAGTTCTAAAATAAAGACTGTCCTTATGGAATCTCTCCTCAGAAGAAAATCTGAAAAATACTATATATATTTTAAGGGATTCTTTTAGCATTTAAAGGTCTGTTTTAGAATTAGTAGATAAGTATAGGCATGAATGTTCAGCACTATTCTGGATATGAAGGTAAATACAGTCAGATTCCCTAGGAATTAATGCTGAAATTCCGCTCATGTTCTGCTCAACACATCTTGTGACTGAGTCCACTTAGAGGAAGGAGTATCTTTCTGTTTTGGACAACAACCCCAAATGGGCTAGCAGGTGTCATGGTTAGGTCCTTGTCTATGTGAGGAGTGTAATAAACAAAAAATTCCCAAAGCAGGTAGGAGATGTTATTTTGGCATACTACTGAAGAAAAAAGAAACTAAGAAAATACTCCTTTACCTCTAAAGAGGTCTAAAAAGAAAACAAATTATTCCTATCTTGGTACCAAATGTGATGTGTCCATAACTGTGTGGATGTGGTCACAGCACTCAAGAAGTATGTAAATGATCAAGAGGAAATCCTAGAAAATAAAGTGCTCCAGGTGATGTGATAGAGGATGCTAAAGGAACAACTCATGAAAGATGAAAACTGAGTTGAGAGTGGTGATGTACACCTCCAATTCCAGTATTTGGGAGACTGAGATGAGGACTTCAAGTTTGAAGCCAGCCTCAGCAATTTAGTGAGATCCTTTCTCAAAATAAAAAATAAAAAGGGTTGAGGATGTAGCTCAGAGGAAGAATGTCCCTGGGTTCAATTCTCAGAGTAAAAAAAGAAAAGAAAAAGAAAAAGACTGACAGGCAATTCTTCTTAAGGTGGTCAATTTTAGTAATATCAGTAGAGAAAAACTAAATTAGTTATTGTGTCATTCAGAACTGGCAAGAATTTGGATATTAGATATCAGTACATAAATGTTGGGGCAGTTTTGTATCCCTCCTATAAATGAATGCCTTCTAAACCTATCCCTAAATATGTAATTCTCATTTACATCAGACAGAAGAGTGAGTACATTTGCATTTGAGTTGTACACATTTAAACTCCTAGAGTTTATAACAGTTTCCACAAGTTCTGAGTGCTCAAAGATTCCATGGTAGTGCTTCTGAGGCTGAACATTTCCCAGGTGTTCTGGTCAGCAATCTCACAACTGTGACCCAAACACCTGATTAGCAAAACCCAGAGGAAGAAAAAGAAAGACTTATTTGCTCATGGTTATGGAGATATCAGTGTGTGTGTGTGTGTGTGTGTGTGTGTGTGTGTGTGTGTGTGTGTGTGTTCTATTTTACACTGGAGCAAGAGCTTTAAAGCAGGAAAGAGCTGGGGCTAGAAATCCTTTGGGCATCATGGCAGAGAACAGAGAGCAAAGGGGATAGAAAGATGGTCAAAACTAGGCACTTGAGCTAGGTGGACCTGGGATACACCCTGTAGCTAGCCACACCCCTAGAAATTTATCCCCTCCAACCCCACCTCCAAACATGGCCTCCTCTAATCCATGAGGTCTGGGGGACATTTAAGTAAAAAATACAACATGATTTTAGTAAAATGGCTCCAAGCAAACTTTTTTTTGTTCTTATAGATTCCCATATTGGTCTCAAGACTTGGCAGTGAATAAAGTGGTAGCCAAGCTGGGCAAGCCAGATATAGGATTATTTGGGGTCCTGTAGGAACCACCTCTTCCCTACAATGACTGAGCCTTTCCTACTAGGTTACTGGGAGGAACTTGGAACACTATAAGAAAAACTGTTAAGAGTTGTTTTACTACAGTCCTGGAGAACCGTTTCAGGAGCACTAATGTGGGATTCTTGGACAGTGTTTATCTCATTGATGAGAGGCCCTCTTCTTTCCTCTAGCTAGTGGTGCTTTTACAATGGTTTGCCAAATCTGGTTGCTACATTTTCAGGAAATTTGCAAGCTGGTGAGCATCTACTGGCAGCTTGAAATTGACCACAGTGGAAGTAAAATTGGCAAATGTTATAAATTGATCAGCTCCCTCCCCATTTTGGGGGGGGGTACTGGGATTGAACCCAGGAGAATTCTACCTCCGAGCTACACTCCCAGCCTTTTTTATTTCCTCATTTTTGAAACAAGGTCTTGCTAAAGTTGCTGAGGGCCTCAATTAGTTATTGCATGCGACCCTTCTGTTTCAAGTCTCCCAAGTCCTGGGATTACAGGTGTGTTCCACCATGCCCGGCTCCCCTCCCCATTTTTAAGAGCCAGTTATTAAACATTTATCAGCACAATGCATACCTACCTTAGAGGAGACCACCCTGCAATCAATACAAGGGCTAAGGGCTCAGTGCACCAGAGGTAATGACCTACGGAAGCTTCAGATCCCCACAAACAGTTGGACAGCAACAATAAACACTGTGATGGCCAGAGGGGCAGAGTGGCAGCCAAAGCATCCAGCCAAGTAGAGCTGTAGTCAGGTGAAAGATGATTTGCTCCCCTCTTGATAAGTCCTGGGAATTTCTGTTGGCAGAGAAGGAAGTAAGTATTTTGCAGAGACTGAAGTCAAATTGCAAGTGGGGACAGGCAGAAAGACAGGAAACCATGAAACAGAGGCTCATAGAATTAATGTAACACAAGTTGTTTAAAAAAAGTCTTATTCTTTTAAATACAGTCCTCTCCATGTCATATTGGAACAAGTTCATCCAGGATTATTTAATTATCTACAAGAATGTAATTTTGTTTGACTTTGCCATTTAGTATTAATTACTGGCTCAGATTCTATGAAGTTACCTATTAACTGATAGATCTTTTCCAGTAACAATGAAAATTATTTCTATCCAGCCATGAAGAAAATTCCAAAAGTTACGGGTTTTTTATTATTCTGTAGGACATAAATCAGTTTGGGATCTAATAGCAATTTATTTTAATATCCTTTTTAAATGCTGATAGATACTCAAGCCCACAAAATGTTTCTTACCAGTTTCTATCATCTTACTAATTCCATCATTAATGAGTTAATAAATCTTCAACATGTGTTCATACTATAACACACATGAGTCATGCTTTTAGCTTTTTGAAAATTATACTTGGACAGTATAACCAGACTTTGGTGAGGTCAAAGCAGTCCATCTCAGCTGATCCTGGGGATAAACTTAATTTGGGGCTTTGTCATTAGAGAACTGCAATGGGCACAACCCAACAGATTGATTCAGTTTCTGCTCTTTATAACCCTGCATTGGGGACCTTGTTCTCAAGGAATACAAAAGACATCTGCTGGGCTTGGAGGGATTATGGACTTTCCATAAGTCACTAGTCTTGTAGACAGAATAGCTCTCACCAAATACAAATATTGATGTCTTCAGTATCATTAAGCTTAAATTTGTAGGGGGAGAAAGATTCCTGTGTATTTGACCTGCCTAAGCTATCATCCAGTTTGTGTCTAGAAATACCTTGAAAGACGAGGTGTCACATAGCCTTGAAAACTGATTGCTCTTTACAAACAGATTTGCTTGGCCAGAGGAGCGCTGATAAATGTCTCCATTGTGCTTTGCCATTTTTATTGTAACCAATAGTTCCCTGGAAGCCATTCCAAGCACACAAACTGTGTCTACAACTCTACTGTGACATTTGTGAGTCTCAGACACGGCAGAAAGCAAAGAAGCAAAGCTAGTAAAGACAAAACAGTTCTGTCTCCATCTTGTCATTCTTTCTACAGGCTGTTGAGAAGGACCATTGGCATTCACTGAGACTTGCTAAAGCCTTTTACATACATGAGTGTTTAACTCTTATTCAGTGTTTTTCTTCTTTTTTAATTAAACTTTTTATTGTGGTAGTAGGGTACTCAGGGACATTCTACCTCTGAGATCTACCTCAGCCCTTTTATTTTTTAAATTTTGAAACAGAGTCTCACTAAGTGGCCAAGGGTGGCCTCAAACCTGCAATCCTCTTGTCTCAGCCTCCCAAGTGCTGGGATTACAGGTGTGCACCACCATAGCTGGTTCGATGCTTTCCTTTTTCATGAACATCCTGAGAAATGGCATGCAGTGACAGAATCCCTGAAAATGTCCCATTCAGACCTGAGTGACCTTGAGTCCCAGTTCACATGCTCTAGGGATCTGACTTAAAAAGAAGTGCAATGTTGTGTGTTGAGTTTATATCTGGAAATGCCTTGAACAGGAAGTTTGTATCACACATGACTTCAACAACAACCTGATCCTGTGGAAAATCTCCCACCTATGAGCTTAGTTCCCTGCAGCTTCCACCTCCCACAGACAGGCATGGTACAGTCTCCACCATGAATGAAGCTCAGATTATCTCTTTTTGAATTTCATTTAAAAAACTTGGAAACAAAGCTACTGTGTAAAATGATGCTTTGTTATGAGAAACTGTTATGGATCTCCCTCGTGTGCTGGTCAATATGGAATGGTGCCCAGGATCCCTGAGTCTAGAGTCTGTCATAGGGGAGAGTTCTGATTAGCACACAGTTCCTGGGTTGACCCAGAGTGAAGAATAGTAAACATTCCTGCTGTGTCTACTGCTGGGCTAGATGGATAGATGAGACCTGATATCCTAAAATCTATAGTTGAGGCTTGGTAATCCAATTTCCTGACACCCCTGCAGCTTTTTGAATTAGCATTCTCCTACCACCTTACCACACCTTCCTGGCATTTCCTCTCACACTCCAGTGGTGCCCAAAGCTGGCCACTCCAGAGATACAAACAGCTGTCAGGATCCTACTAAGTATTAGCAACTAGATTAGGCAGATCTATGTAAGAATACCATATAATGCATCACAAAGTTTTCTATGAACCATTCAATTATCATTGACCATAAGTCCCCACCATTCCTAACGGAACGGGAAGAAGTGTTATATCCTTACACCTGAAATTGCATCATAGATATAAAAAGGAAGTCATCCAAAACCCATTAAAAATTATGGAAAAGTCATTGGGAGAGACGTCTTGACAGTAGATTAGTCTAGAGGTGGGAAAAAAATCATGTGAAATAGTTGAATCTTCAGCAGAGAAATGCTATGGCTTTCCTTTTTTATTTATGTCATGTGTGGACTGATTGCCGTGTAAAGTAATAAAATATCTAAAAGTTATTAATAAAGTACTTTTTGCTACTTTAAATTCAATTCATAACCTCAACTGAAAACTTATTTGCACCAGCATTTATGATAAAATCTAGATGATGGGATTTTTTTCCTCCTTCAGAAGCTGACACAATAATGGAATCTTAACTTAGTTTTCATCCTTGGATCAACCAGTTCCTTAATTCTAGGATTTTGTAACTCAATACAAAATACCTCAGTTTAATTTCTTTCTTATATAATATTTGTCCCAGTCTTTGCACTTTTTGCCAATGTTTAAAATCACATACAAGTTCACATGCAAATGATCTCCTTTTGATAAAAAAAATGCTTTGTTTCCTGCTATGGAAAAACAGGGATACAAATTCGATTCAAATATTATCACTTTTCTGCTACAGTCTGTAAATTTTTACTAAAGATTAAGGTTAATACAATATCTAGTAATATTAATATAAAATTTGCTCATATTTTTCCTGGTGAATGGTGTTTTTGATAATAAAGTAATAAATGGAAGCAATAAGTATTATCTAGTTTGTTCTGAAAATCTAAGGAATTTCCAATTAAGATGGAGTGGGATGGGATCCAGGAGGACACTCACCAAGTACTATGTGCATGTATGTTCCTATCACTCTGAAGTTCATTAAGATGTATGATTATAATGCACCAACAAAAGTACATTAAAAATAAAAAATATTTCTTGATAGAATGCTTGGAGCCAAAATTATTCTGTTAAGAAACAAGTAGTAAGACTTAAAGGGATTCTTCTGTTTTGGGAAGGAGCAAAATAGTCATTTCTTAGTTGTATACTTCAGCAGACTTTTCACCAGCCAGTTGCTCTCTTTTTCAACAAAGTTGAAACAGCCTATTTATTTGTCAAAGTTTCCTACATTTTATTAAGGAAAAAAGTCATCAGTGTGGGCAGTACATTTTTAAAAGGTCAAATATAATATTTTCTACAGAGACTGAGCTGTTCAGCTGTTTCCAGATAATTTTGAGATTAAAACACTTTGGCTACCCCAGGGCTTACCTACATTAAAATGTTTTTATTTTTAAAATCCTGTAAAGCTTATTACCCTTTATTTGTAAACTTTTTTACTTCACCTTTAGTCCTTTCCTCCAGTGTTTTGAGAAGATATAAAAAGAACAATGGAGTCAGTAGCTTCAAAACTTTTTATCAACTTTGGAGAAGATTCACTTATCCATTTAAAAACATTAAATAAGGAATCATTCCTTACAAGATTTTTAAATATAAGATCAGACTTTGTATTCAATGAAAACTATTATAAGAAAAAATATTTACTTTTTTTTCCACTCGGGAATTTATGGTTTGCTTGTTTAAATGAGCTGGGCATGGTGGTACACACTTGTAATACTAGTACTTGGGAGGCCGAAACACGAGGATCACAAATTCAAGGTCAACCTCAGCAACTTAGCAAGACCCTGTTTCAAAATAAAAACTAAAATAGAGCTAAGGGTCTAAATTAGAGGAAGAACATCCCTGGGTTCAATCCCCAACATCAATAATAATAATAATCATAATAATAAATGATATAAAAAGACAGTTTTATTTAATCAAAATGGGGAGAGCATACTAAATAAAGCAAATAATGGGAAAGTTGAAATATAATATCTGGAAAATTAATTATATTTTACTTATTAAAATACCATGTTTTTGTAGTGAAGAGAATAAAAGAATATGATGTGATATATTAAATATCACAATTTTAATATTTCAAATCCTTTTCAATAGCAGTTGCAGATAAATACATACCTAGAGAGATCATTTTTAATTATAATAGATTTCTGTTGGTACAAAAGAAATTCTGACAACTTTCATAAAACAGTCCAGGAAAATGTCCAAGGCTCCGCATCAATGAGATGGATACCTTGTCTAAGCTGCAAGGCAGTGTGTAATGTCCCTGTTTATTTACGTTTTAGTTGTGGTTCCCACATGAAGCAGACCAAGATGAGACAAGCATTAATGTAAAAATGTAGTCGTGCACCTTGTAATGACATTTTGGTCAAAGACAGACTGCTTATACAGGAGTTCCATGAGATTATAATGGAGTTGAAAAATTCCTATCATCCAGTCGTGTTATAGATATCATAATATCCCAGTGCAACACATTACTCAAGTGATTGTGATAATGCTTGTTAAACAAGCCTACTGTACAGCCAGTTGGATAAAAGTATAGCACAGTTCTATACAGTACATAACACTTGAGAAGCATAATAAATCACTATGTACTGGTTTATGTATTTACTGTTCTTTTAATTATTATTTCAGAATGCACTCCTTCTACTTATTAAAAATGTCTACTATAAAATAGTACGGCTGTGTTATGCCAGTAGCAACCTCACACAACTCGTTTTTACATCTCTGATTGCATGAAGAGGCCACATTGAGTGACTGAACTGTAACCATCCAGGTTTGTGTAATACACTCTGTGGTGTTCACACATCAATGGGATCACGTAACAACATGTTTCTCAGAATATATTCAAATTGTTAAGTGAGGCATGATTGTAGTTTGGTTGGCAGATGATCCCAGGATAAACCAGTAGGAAACTGGGCAATGGTAAACGAGTTTGTCAACCTAGTAGCCACTGTGCAGAGATGGATAAATTCTAGAAACCTGCATAGGATGTGTGCTACAGAGCTACCCGACCTTTTATGGTTTGAATTTGGAATGTCCCCCAGACTTCACAAGGCAGCCATGTTGGAGGTGTGGCTTGGTTGCTGAGGAGGGGTCCCTGGGAGTGTGGCCTTAGGGACTATATATAGTTCCTCCTCCCCTTGATTGCTCTCTCTGGCTTCCTGCCTCCATGATATGAAAGCAGAGACTTTGTTCTCTCTCTGCTCCCCATACCATGCCCTGAGCTCTGTAGACTTCACCTGGGGCCTAACATGGACTGAACCCTCTAAATCTCCAGAACTGTGAAAAAATAAATTTTCTTTTATCTAAGTTGTGGTGATCAGGAGTTAATGCTGACTGAAACAACACCTAAGGGACAAAGGGGCTGACATTTGTATACACTGACTAGTCCCATTAGTCCTTACCTAAAAGCTGCTGAGGCAGAAAGCTTTGTTATGGTTTGGATATAGAATGAGTCTCAAAGGCCCATATGCTAAAGGCTTGGTTACTAGCCTGTAGCACTACTGGGAGATGGTGGAGCCTTTAGGAGGTGGGGCCTAGTGGAAGCAAGTTAAGTCATTGGGGGTATGTCCTTGAAGGAGATATTGGGACCCTGGCCTCACCTCTCTTTCTTGCTTCCTATCTGCCATCAGGTAAAAAGCTTTGATCTGCCATGCACTCCCCTCTATGATGAACTACTGCCTTGTAATTGGCCAATAAAAGCAAAAAGACAACCAGCCTCTAAAACTGTGAGTCAAAATATATCTTTCCTCCTTTTTAAGTTGATTATCTCAGGTTTTTGTCATAGCATCAGAAATCTGACTAATAGGCATTCATTCCCTAGCACAGTTGGCCTTGCCTGCTCAAGAACTAGCAGCCAGAGGAAGCCTCAAGTAAAGAGATGCAGATTCTGGCAGTTGAAAGTCAGGCCCGGTAGCATACATTTAGTCTCCCTGGGATACTGTAACAAATGACCATAAACCAAGTGGCTCAAATACAATAGAAATTTATTCTCTCACAGCTCCAGAGGCCAGAGGTCCCATGCTCACTCTGGAGATGCTAGGAGAGAATCTTTCTTTGCTATTTCTGGCTTCTGGTGGCTCCAGAATTTTCTTGGTATTCCTTGGTTTGTACTTACGTCACTCTAATTTCTTCTTTTGTCTTCGCATCACCTTCTCTTTCACGTCTTAGTGTCTTCTACTCTTTAGAAGGATACTTGTCATTGGATTCAGGGTCCACCTTAAATCTGAGATTATCTCATTATCTCCTTAATTACATCTGCAATGATAATCTTTGGAAAAGACATCACATTCACACATTCTAACAGTTAGGACATAGGTATATCTTTTGGGGGACTACTATTCAACCCATTGCAGATGGTACAAATGAGGAGAGATGAGCAGGATGCTGATGGTGTCTGCTGCAGTCTAGTAATTCTTAGCAATCATAGTCAATGATTTTCTTTACCAGCTCATGCCTTACTTGTCAGCAAAAACCATTTACTATGTTAACTGTTGACTTTGTTTCCCTATCTTTCATACATTTTCATAGAATGAATACTTTCCTTATACAGAACGGTGGGTTTCTTGACTATTTATCAGACATAAATTGATTTTTAAAAGCAGTAACCACAATAAACAGGAATGGGAAGTCTTTGCACTCTTTTGATAAACAAAACATGGTTTATAATATTGACCTTTCTCTATCTATCTTATATCTACATCTACATCCATATTTGTATGTATATGATTATTGCATAAAGGCAATACCTGAAAAATTCTTTCAATAAAAGGTAAGGTTTTGGAATAAAAATATCAGGCTGCATGTCACATAATTTAACTGCAACCCCCAAATGTTCACATTTAGGATTGCAGCAAGTCAGGAGAACTGTCAAGTCACACTCAGTGGGTCAAGCATTAATTGGGGCCTATGTCTTGCATATTAGAGCATATTTTTCCAGGTTTGCCACAGCCTGCAAAATTAAAATAATCCTCTCAGCAAGCAGAACAGCTAGCAGAGAGATCCACAGCACTGCTGCTGCTGTTCATGAGCAGGTGATTCTCAGTTTTTGCCAGGTGTTGGAATAGTTTTTCCAGATAAAAGGGGTTCGTGCCATGTTTATAGCTTCTGCTCCTCACTCATTGCTATTGTATGATTTTTAAAAGGGTCCTTTTGGATGGCAATAGGGAAGGGTCCAGAGTTGAGTAGCACTCTGGGAGACAATATAGCTGAATAAGCTGAGAAACACTGTTGAAAATTCTGGAAAGTGGGCTGTGAGGCAAAGCATAAAAGGTAAATCCAGCTGTGAGACACAGGAGAGGAAAGTCAGGTGTAGTGGCACATGCCTGTAATCTCAGTACTTTGGAGGCTGAGACAGGAGGTTCAAGAATACCCTCAGCAACTCAGAGAGACCTTCAGCAACTTAGTGAGACCTTGTTTCAAAATAAAAAATAAAAAAGGCTGGGGTATAGCTCACAGGTAGAATGCCCCTGGGCTCAATTCTCAGTATAAAAAGGAGGAAGCATGCTCACAGAGAAGGCCACAGGCCAGGACCCCAGTAGATCATCCACAATGCTCTTCCAGCCCAGTAACTACTCTGTAACTGCTGCAATTAGCACTTGAGCAAGTTTTTGTCATTCCAGTACATTTGGTTGAAAGAAATTAGAGAAACTGTTGAGTGAGGGACTCCCATAGGATACAATACCTAGCTATCCACTCAGTAGTGGAACTCCATTATTTCCAAATATAAAGCAAATAATTTCCATGTGTTCATTCGCTCATGCAACAAATCTCTACTGAGTGATAGGTGGAATAGTAGATACCGAAGGTCAATCTAGTGAGGCTTGTCCTTGCCTCTTTTTCCTTCAACCATTGACATAATCTCATTTTCTATTTCTAATTGGTTTACTAAAGATAGGACACTGTGTTTTCTTCTCTTTCAAAAACTTTAGATCTTAAAAACCATAATCACATTAAGACACTCTGTGTGTGTGTGTGCATGTGTGTGGGTGGGGGGTACTATGGATTGAACCCAGAGATATTCTACCTCCAAGCTACACCCACAGCCTTATTTTATTTTGAAATGAGTTTTCGCTAAGTTGCTGAGGCTGGCTGTGCACCTGCGATATTCCTGTCTCAGCCTCCCAAATTCTGGGATTACAGATGTGTGCCACCACACCCAGCTCCACTAAGATACTTATAATTACCCTATGTTATATTAAGTCCAGGTAAACTATAAAACTATGCCATGATTCCACAATAAAAAGGAAATAAAAATTGCAATTCAAAATGTAATTGTTTTTAACAAATTTGTTGAAAACAAAAGAAGTGAGGGTAAAATATATATATATATATATATATATTCTTGTAGGAAGCTGGGATTTCCACTTAGTAGAGGATGATTTAAGAGCTGTGGAGTACTTCACAGGTGAAAAGTTATGCAGCAGAATGCCTTTAACTACGGGTTTGAAGGATGAATTATAACCCCTTTTGGTTTAATCACTCTGCTGATCGCCTTCCAGCCAGACACTTAAGAATGACTAAAACTTTTCAGTCTCCATCTAAAGTAATAAGCTTATAGGCATCAATGCCAGAAAGGCAATAAAATCTAGACTTCTGGAAGGTGAGACAGGAGTTCAAAGTCTTGCAGTCTCTCCAATCCTCCCTCAAATTTCTCTTTGCCTCTAAATTATCCAGCAGTTTTTAGAATTTACTGAGCATAGGAGTTAGGCAGGAAGCTTATTAAAAATTCCTATTATTAGGCTCCACCTCTGCCAATTTTGATTTAGTAGTTTAGAGGTGGGAGCTAAGAAATCTGCCTTATAATAAGCAACCTTAGATAATTCTGCTTCTGGAAGTCTGCTGATTATACTCTGAGAAACAATGACTAAGGAAAAATTTAGCCTGAATTTGTTAGTTTAGCCCTCTCTCAACAGCATGGTGATAGAAAAAAATAATTTCTTAAGTTTAAAATTTTTAAATAATGTTAATGAACACTTACAATATTCCATTCTCTCTCTCTCTCTCTCTCTCTCTCTCTCTCTCTCTCTATATATATATATATATATATATATACATATATATATATATATATACATATATATATTTCTCATAATGACTCTGAGAGGTAATATTCCCATTTTAAAGATAGGAGAGTGGAGACTCAAAGAAGGTTAAACAAACTGCTTAAAAATCAAATCTACAATATTTGACCAAAACATGTGTTCCAAGTCGTTATACTTTCTGGCCTCCTGAAGATCTCCACAGCCATATTTCATATTTCTAATGCTCACCCAGTTAATCTCATAATGGTTTGTAAATCATTGTAATAATTCACACCACTTTATAAACATCATTCCCACAAACTTCTGTTCTGCTTAAATAGCCGGAATTGGTGGGTAGATGAGGCAGGCAGGGAATAGCTGATCATTGGAAACAACTGGCCAGGGTCAAACAAACAATAAGAAGCCCAGCTTCCAACTTAGAAAATGTACTAACAGGCAATAAGAGAATATACATTAACCCCTCCAGGGATAGTTTACAATGTCAAAGAGGAGGGTTAGGACTTCTAGTAATGATGATATATCTGATTTTAAACTAACCCTTATGCTAATAACAACTATGAACTCTGAACAACATATAAAACAAGTATTTAGAGAGGCACTAGACAGTGACCAAAAGTAAGAAGAAACTGGAGGAAATTTATCCCATGAAACAGGAGGATCACACTCACTAAAATTTGCATTCAAATGTCTTTCCTGAGGGCATCCCTCAGCCCTCACAAATCTCTAGAGCATGGCAATTGCAGAAAGCTTGAGTTTTACTGACCTGAAGATTCAGAGGACAGTTTGGGCCTGACAAAACAACTGAGAAGTGAGAAAGAAAAGTCCCAGAAAAGAGGAAGCTTCAGAGAGAGAATCATAGTATCTACATTCATTCATACATGTCTTGAATCTGTGGCCAAGTCCTGAATTCTAACACATAGGGTAAGACTACAAGGAGCCCAGGAGAAAAACAGCAATTGGAAATATGGAAAAACTAAATAGAAATTTTAACAACTACCCAATTCGAGAGAGAAAAAGGTTTGGAGTTTGTATGTTCTCAAGATGAAGGGATTTGGTAAACATCTCAGATTCTCCATCAGAATTCCATAAGGGCCACATTTTTGTAACAAACACTAAATTTCATGATTAAGGTATTTAACCAAGAACAAAAGACAAAACTAAAATAGATACACATTAATGAAACCTAAAATCAAATCTCCAGAAGATTAAAATGATTTCACCAGTAATTTAACCACCTACTACACATTCTTCACTCTTTGTACTTCTCAGAGAAAGATAAGAAAATCCAGAATTTTTATAATGTACATAAAGTGTACATGCAAAAATTACTAGATATGTGTGTGGTGGAGAGTAATATGTTTAAAAACAATCAGTATAAACAGATTAACAGGTGATTCAGATATTGGAATTAACAGACAAAGACTTTTATATTATTGTGATAAATATATTAAAACATTTATGGGGGAAAATGGGTAAATAGTAGAGGAACATAGAGTTTCAGAAGAAATTCTTAAACTGTAGAAAAAGAGCCAGATAAAAATTCTAGAAATAAAAATATAATATCAAAAATATTCACTGAGTGACTTTGACAGAAGATTAGAAATAACAGAAGAAAGTATCAGTAAAGTTGAAGATAAAACAATAAAATCATCCAAACTGAAATACAGTGAAAATTTTTTGAAAAAGTGGATGAAGTGACAGTGACCTGTGTGATGGCAGAAATGTAGAGTCCCAGAAAGACAGAAGAGAAACAATAGTGTATGAAAATTATTTGAAGATATATTGACTGAATGGTTTCTGCATTTAATTAAAAAAAAAACTCATATTCAGAAAACCTGGTGAACCCCAATCAGTGTAAATACAAAAAAAGCCAAACATTGGTACATCATAATCTGACTGTTGAAACCCAGACAAGCCAGACATAATAGTGCATACTGTAATTCCAGTACTTGGGAGACTGAGACAGGAGGATCACAGGTTTGAAAACAACCTCTGTACAATAGTGAGACTCAGCAACCTAGGAAGACCCAGTTTCAAAATAAAAAATAAAAAGTGCTGGGGATATAGCTCAGGGGTAGAATACCCCTGGGCTCAATTCCCAGTACCACAAAAATAAATAAGTAAATAAATAAATAAATATTTAAAAAACTTAAAATCCTACAAGTCGCTAGAGAGTAAAAATCATTTATATACAAAGGAACAAAAATAATAATGATGTATGATGTCTCACCAAAATCAATGGAGGCCAGAAGACAATAAAATATTTCAAAATTCTGGCCCTTAACATGAAAATGAATGAAGCACCCATGGTAAAACCTCTGGTAGTCTAGAAGTTAAGATGGGACCAAACATTTGATGAGGATATTTTATATGCTTCTTCAAATTCTTTCAAAGAACAAGAGGGAATCATTGTAGGATTGAGTAGGTGCCATGATAAGATGAAGAAGCATTTGCATGATAGACTGAAAGAGAGAAAAACAGGAAAGTAGAAAATTCATTAAGAAAGTGATGCCACAATCAAGGCAAGAGTTTTTTGTTTGTTTGTTTGTTTGTTTGTTTGTTTTTCAGAACTGGGGATTGAACCCAGGGGCACTCTACTTCTGAGCCTACCCCAGTCCTATTTTTTATTCTTTACTTTGAAACAGAGTCTCACTAAGTTGTGGAGGGCTTCACAAAATAGCTAAGGCTGGTGGGCTAACCTGCGATCCTTCTGTCTCAGCCTCCCAAACACTGGGATTACAAACGTGTGCCACTATGCCTGGATTATTTTTATTTATTGATTTATTTATTTATTTATTTATTTATTTATTTATTTATTTATTTAGTGATACTGTGGCTTGAATCCAGGAATGTTCTACCTCCTAGTCACACCTCTAGCCCGTGTGTGTGTGACTGGGAATTGAACCCATGGGCATTCTACCTCCGAGCTACAACCCCAGCCCTATTTTATTCTTTATTTTGAAACAGGGTCTCACTAAGTTGCAGAGGGCCTCACTAAGTAGCTGAGGCTGGCTGTGAACCCGTATCCTTCAGTCTCAGCCTCCCAAGTACTGGGATTATAAGCGCATGCCAGCACACCCGGCTTTTCCTATTCCATTACTTAATAAAGGAGAGATTTGTTCCCAGAGACCTTACCACAATTAAAATGCATTACATCTTAGTACTATTTCAATAACTATTAAACTTTGATGGAATTCATTGTTTCTATTAGTAGTTATAACCCACATGATATACTCTCTAATCCCTGTTCTTTATTAAATAAAATAAGTGTTATTTGAGCATAAATCTGGAATACTTCAACAGTTGATATGATGACTGTTGTGGCTAACTAAGTGACTAATAGATAGGTAGCATATACAGTGTAGATTCCCTGGGAAAGGGATGATTCACATTCCAGCTGGGACAGAGCAGGATAAGAGATTTCATCACACTATTCAGAATGGCACATCCTTTAAAACTTATGAATTGTTTATTTCTGAAATTTTCCATTTTATATTTTTAGATTATAGTTGACTGTGGATAACTAAAACCATAGAATGCAAAACTGTAGACAAGATGGGGAAGTGCTGTATTTCAATGTAATTGCTCAAGATGATATTCCTCAGAAGTCCAGCTACACTCTATCTATCTATCTATCTATCTATCTATCTATCTATCTATCTTCTATCTATCTCCTTCTCCTCCAAATAATTTGGGAATGCAAGGGTTTACACAGTCCAAGTGGGAGTCAGCCTGGCCTTCATACTCAAATGCAGAGGCAGCTGAACCTTACCAATGCACTATTGCTATGCTTCTGGAAGCCATAACATATTGTTGAACACATCCTGCATGGTCCATAGGGGATAGTTATTCACTGATGTAATGAGGCCCTGAAAACCAGATTTTTGGAAAAGTATGCCACAGTTCATTCTAAGCAGATCATGCCATTATCGCAATGTGGAGCTAACCAAGTTTACCCAGTAATAGCTATTCATACTTCATACATGCTCATACTCCCACTCTCAAGTTTCTTTAGGGTCAGGGCTAATTTAGCCATCCATCACTTAATAAAGCCTGCACTATGAGTCTACTTTATTCTCTGGGGACCCATAGCCTGGAAGTTGGGCATGTTTTACTATTCAACTTTCAAAACACATACACTGTGTGTGTTTGTGTGTGTGTGTGTGTGTGTGTGTATGTATGTGTTACTCTTTTTCTCTGTTTGCTGCACTCCTTGACAGGCAAGGACAACACTTGTAGAGACACCAAAGTGATTTTTGGCTTTTTTTCTTACTAGATACAGAAAAACACTTCAAATGCACTATACTGCATAGTATAATTCCAAATATGTGCGTTGAAAAGACTTTTGTGTTCCAGAATGGTCACTTAGTACATACACTATTTATAGATAAATGCACCAAGGTCAAAATAACTGTCTTATATGCACTATATACTAAATATAGTTTACTAGTTTTCTAGGGCTACAATAACAGATTGCCATAAATTTGGTGGCTTAAAACAAGAGAACTTTTTTCTTGTAGTTCTGGAAGCCAGATGTCCAAAGTCAGTTTTATTGGCTTGTAATTAAGGTTCTGGCAGAGCTGTGCTCCATTCTCTTAGGAGGCTCTAGAAGAGAATCTCTCCTTGCATCTTTCAACTTCTGGTGGCTACCAGAATTCCTTGGTTTGTAGCCACATCACTCCAAACTCTGCCTCTGTGATCACAGGCCTTTTCCCCTTATATGTGTGTTAAATTTCCCAAGGCTTTCTCTTATATGTATACTTCTGGATAATCCAAGGTAAAGCCCTCATGTCAAGACCTATAAACTTAATCACATCTGCAAAGTCTTTACCATATAAAGTAACATTCACAGATTCTGGGAATTATGATGTAGATATATCTTTGGGACTATTATTCAGCCTATTAGATGTAACTAATTTCAATTTAAGGTTGACTACATAATGTATGCATCCCAGCATCCCATTTGTCTTTTCCTTATTCATAGAATCTCATGACACTGAGAATTACTCACCATGTAAATATCAACTGAGTGGACAATGTAAGTGAACAAGGAAATGGCATTATTCAACAAAAGAAGGTTAGTAGCGCCACAATATGCCTCTGAGACAGAGAAATTTGATCCATTATAATTTTATAAATATTGAAAGGAATTGCAGGAGAATTTGGGTTTCTCTAGGAATAATTTTGCCATTTAAACACAGCAAAACAATAAATCTACAGCAAAATGTACAAAGTGTCTAGAAAAAGAAACACTGCTATATACTACTTACTCACTTTCTCCTTGATTTAAATGGAAGCACGGCAGAATATGTTCAATAAGCACATTTAGCATACTTGGTTTATAAAAGTATCTTTTGTCAGTTCGATACAAGCTACGTTGGGAGAAATAAACAATAAAATCCAGAATTAATGTTCCAAATAGCAATTGCTGGAAGCAGGGAGGGACAGTGAAAAACTCCAAATAGAAATGGCATTTAAAAATAAATCCTTGAGTGACTTCCAACCTGTCTGATATTTATTTCCTAAAGCACAGAGCATTTGTTGTTCTCATCTGAAATAGATGGTTTTGTCTTGCTACAGCTTACACATATGTACATTTGTTTATTCTCTGAAGGTGATTCTTCATCGTAAGGTATTGGAAATAGATTCTCCAGGGGAAACATCTGTTCAGCTATAATGCTAGCATCTGCCAAGTTAGGTGTTCTAAGCAAAAAGAACTTATCTTGGTGGCTCAGGGACCTCAAATATACAAATTGACATTATATCAAAGACAGACAAGCTGCATCTTGCCTCCAATGCTCCTGCACAGGGTTTGGAGCAAACCCAGGAGGCATGGCTTACAGATACAGAACACATAAGTGAGATGCGTCAGTTCTAGAGGCAGGGTCCACTTAGCAAAAGGGCCTTAGATCAAAGTGGACACTGTCTCTGCGTTACAGATTCCTTAGATCTTTCTCTGTTGCTCCAGACTGGCTTGATGTTCATAGATCTGAGGTCTTGGGCCTAGAGTAGTGTGAGAGAGGTATAACACAGTCATCAGGAACATAAACACTAGAGCCAGATTGCTATGGTTCAGGCTGTTGACCCTGCTGTGTGAGCTTGAGAAAGTTACTTAACTTCTATTTCCTCATCTGTAAAATAGGGACAATAATTTCAGAATTGGATATAAATTGACAAGATGTGGAAATGTATCATGCAATCTGGAAATATGTGCTCTTAGAGCTGTTTAGAATAAATGACATAATAGTTCATACTTATCTAATTAAATCTGGGTAATAATTAGCTCTTTGATTAAAATCTCCTGTGGGAGAAGGCTCTGAGCCTACAGAGGATCTGAATTTACATATATCCCAATGTTACCCCAACTCTCTTTACTCTAACAGAACCTATGGGCCTTCTTTGCCTTTCACCTATATTCCCTACCATAGGGGTGGTAAACAGTGAATTTATAAGACCTGAGCTGATGGTGCTTTAGCTCTCACTCCATACTCATTTTTCTGAGTGTTGCAGATGCCTTTCTGGGTGGGGGCCATGACCAATGTCTAGACAAATCAGGTCCCTGGGTCTGCCACTTAAATCTTAGGCCTTATTTGATGACACTTAGTGCTTTTGGACTTTGACAAAAAATAATCTCTTGAGCTGGGTGTGGTGATGCACACTTGTAATCCCAATACTTGGGAGGCTGAGACAGGAAGATCACAGGTTCGTGGTCAGCCTCAGCAATTTAGTGAGGCATTCCTCAACTTAGTGAGAACCTGTTTCAAAATAAAGAATAAAAAATAGGGCTGAAGGTATATCTCAGAGGTAGAATGCCCCTGGGTTCCAATCCCCAGTACCACCTAAAAAAAAAAAAAGTAATGGAATAGGGAAAGGGGCTAGCATTCGCATTCTCAGCTTTGATAACTTGCTAACACTTAAAATACTCTTAAGATTCATATGTACCTCTAGGTGGATCACTGCCTGTCAGAGTAAAGAGCTCTAGGCCAACTTGCTAACATTCAGTGAGGCATCTCTATTCCATGTGTGTTGAACAAGAAAGAAACCAATAAGAGAAAACCTAACCTAGGACAGGTCATACAAAAACAAAGTGCGGTGTGCATAGAGCATAGACAGCTTTTGGTAAAGTCTAGACATAATTATTGACAACATCAAGAGTGAGTTCTTTTCCAAAGGAACCTCAGGAACCAGAGAGTAGCTACTGAGCTTCCTGCTTTCTCACACACACACACACACACACACACACACACACACACACACACGCACATTAGTAACAATATCAAGAAGCTCATAAACTTTCATTCTCCCTTATGCCACCTATCAGCAATTCATGCATAACAAACTTCATAGGATCAATCAATGTATCTGCTATCTGCTTCAAGTCACGTAGTTTCTCTTTAATTGTATTCACTTTTTCTAGTTTTTAATCTGATCTCCCTGTTAAAAAATATTTTTATGATAATGAATTCAAACTGATATGGAGGAAGGAAAGGAGACAGAACATGAGCAGGGAAGCTACAATTTTGAGTAATATATAACAATAAACTAAGATATGATGTTATAATCCCCAAAAGCAGCTGATCCAATAGGGAGACAGTTCTGAAAAGCATAAAATACACAAGATGTTTGTGTTCTCATTTATAAGCAAGAGACTTGTTAATACTTGGGAGCCTACCCTATGTTTGTGGACATCACAGTCCATACAGATAACTTCCAACCCTCTTGGGATGACAAAGCTTTTCTGGGTTTGGCAGCTGACTAGATTTCTTCTGGACCTGGAAAAGCTTCTGATAACAAATGTGGTCAACACAGGCAAATTTTGTGATAAGTATCTAGATGCTGAGACCTGTATTGTGAGCCTGTGAAACTACTTTGACATGTAGAGAGGCTGCAGAAATTCTCAGAGACCCATACTATAGATGACTATAGGTTAACCCTAATCCCAATCCTAAATACAAACAAGATAAATAAACCCCTTTATTAGGAAAGATCCTCTTATTATCTGAGTCTCTTTGCCTCTCAGATCATGGTTAATGGGAATAAAAAACCCATATGTTTAATTATCTACAGGGCTTTAACATAAGAGTGAGTCCCTCTCCAGCTAAGACTTTTGGCAGTTATATTATGCAAAACTATCAATGTTATTCTTGGTTATTTTTGTGGAGTTTAAGTGCTTTTTTAATGGATGGAGTGGTTACCCGGGCTCCTCAAAGTCCCTTCTATGTTTCCCCAGATTACCCTCCAAGAATAGTAATACTTAGAAGCTCCAACAAAGACACTTTAAAAAAATTTTTTTTTGATACCAGAAATTGAACCCAGCAGCACTCGACATCCAAGCTACACCCCCAGGCATATTTTATTTTTATTTGGAAACGGGGTTTCACTAAGTTGCTGAGAGACTCACTAAGTTGCTGAGACTATCCTTGAACCTGTGGTTCTCCTGTCTCAGCCTCCCAAATACTGGGATTACAAGCATATGCCACCAATCCCAGCTTATAAAGCCACTTTTTAGTGACAGAAGCCAGAGCAGTGGTATTTTGGGATCATCAAAGACTAAAAGAAGAGAGAAACACAGGATCAGATGATGGTGATATCCCAAGAAATTACTAAAGCCAGCTCTACAAAGCCAAAGTCACCAGGTCGCCTGGACACTTGAAACAACATAGTGCTTAAGTCAGAGTAAGAGCTCTCACTTGACAAAAACAGAAAAGAGCAGTATCAGCCATGGTAAATAATAGTCATAATGATGATAATAAGCACTCTCACAGTACTCTGTCTCAAGTGCTGTTCTAAGTACCTTATACATATTGATTTATTTAATTCTTATAAGATGCCTATGAAGTACTAGTATTTTTCCCATTTTACACATGAGGAAACTAAGCTAAGAAGTGGCTAAATAACTCACACACCTGGAAAGCGTTCACAAGTACTTTTTATTGAATATTCAACAAATAGCTATTAAGGTACCACAGCCCAGCAGCATAAATGGGAGTAAGGTATAGTATGTATAGTTTAATTGAGGACCTCCTTCTATAAAGTAAATGGGAAATGTAGATTATTGGCTGTATGGAAACCTATGGTGACCACAATTCCCTCTTGTCTAGTAGCTATTCAACCATGTGAGGAAATGGTAAGATGACTCCATTTATGAGACAGGGAAGAGGCCCTCACACCAGACACTGAATATGCTGGCACCTTGATGTTGGCCTTTACAGCCTCCAGAGCTGTGACCAATACATTTCTGTTGTTTACAAGCTACCCAGGGGCATTCTACCCCTGAGATACAACCCCAGCCTTTTTTATTTTTTTATCTGGAAACAGGTTCTCACTAGGTTGCTGAGGCTGCCCTCAAACCTGCGATCCTCCTGTCTCAGCCTACCCTCCCAAGTACTGAGATTACAAGTGTGCACCACCACATCCCACTCTAGTATTTTATTATAGTAGTATGAACAGAATAAGACAGATAATAATATATCTGTTTATTGTTAAGATCAAGAATTCTCTATCCCCTAACTCCTAATGGAAGTTTCAACAATGCCTTCAGAATTTTTTTAAATTATTTTATTGGAGGCGGGCATACCTGTAATCCCAGTACTTGGGAGGCTGAGACAGGAAGATCGCAGGTTCAAGGCCAGACTCTGCAACTTAGTGAGACCCTGTTTCAAAACAAAAAATAAGGTTGAGAGTATAGCTCAGAGGTAGAATGTCCCTGGGTTCAATCCCAGCACCACACACACACACACACACACACACACACACACACACACACACAAATATTACTGCATTGCAATTATACAACATAGAGTCACTGTGCTACAAACATACATGCACAAGATTTGTATATTTTCTTCCACATCTCTTTCAAGCATTCACTTATTTGCTTAAACCCACTTTTATAAAAGCATGTGTGTTAGTTGGCTTCCCATTGTTGACAAAATACCTGAGAAAATCCATTTATAAAAACCATCTTAGCTCATGGTTTCAAAGGTTTCAGTCTATGGTCACTTGGTCCTGTTGCCTTTGGGTCTGTGGCGAAGCAGCACATCATGGCAGGGCATGGGTGGTAGAGGAGCTGTTCACCTCATGGTGACCAGGAAGCAGAAAAGGATGGAAGGAGGGAGGGAGGGGGGCAAGGGTCCCAATATCCCCCTCAAGGGCACACTCTCAGTGACCTAACTTCCTTCTACCAGGCCCCATCTCCTAAAGTGTCCACCACTTCCCAACAACACCATCAGCTGGGGACCAAGCCTTTGACACCTGAGCTTTTGAGGGACATTTAATATCCAAACCATAATAGCATGTAACTAATAAAAACTAAAGGCTGATACATAAGCCTAACATGAATGAAGCTTATAAACCACAGTTTATGAATTAGTGATACTATCTTCTCCCTGAAATTTATATTGAAACATCTGATTTTAAGCAAAGCAACAAAAAAGCATATAGACCAAAAAATATGATGAGATTGAGATGTTTAGACTAGTTTTTCAACTCTTAACTTATGAAAAAATGTCCAGCTGGCCTATACAAAATAAACCAACTAGTATAATAAAACTCATGTGTCCATCATTCAGCTTCAACAACTACAACATTCTGACATTCTTGTTTCATCTTCAACTTCCCTCCATTCCCTACTTTATTATTATTTCCATGCAATTTTTTATAAAAGTAAAATTTATATATAATTAAAATTTTTTATAATTTTGGCAAGAACAACATAATATAGTGACAAATATTATCTGCCCATGTAACCCATATTCCCTGTCCAGGTATAAAACACTTTCATGATCCCAGAAAGTCCACTCCTATCCGTTTCTAGTCCATTTTAGACCAGCAACCCAGACACAACCATTATTCTGGTTTCTTTTGTCCATGCCATAGATTAGTTTTGCTGATTCTAACTTCATAAATAGAATCATGCAGTATGTGGCCTATTTATTCTTTTGTGTCTAGGCTCTTTCATTTAGCATATTGTTTGTGAGACTAATCTATGACAATTCAGGTATTAACAGTTCATCCTTTCCACTATATTAACATATGGCAATTTATTTATCTGCCCTCTCCTCTCCTCTCCCCTCTCCCTCCTCCCTCTCTTTCGGGTACTAGGGATTGAACCCAGGGTCATTTTACATTCAAATGACTCCCCAGCCTGATTTTATTTTTTATTTGGAAACAGGGTCTCACTAAGCTGCTGAGAGCCTCATTAAGTTGCTGAGACTGACTTAGAACCCATGATCCTCTTGTCTCAGCCTTGCAAGTACTGACATTATAGGTGTGTGCTACCACATCCAGCTTATTTACTTGCTCTCTTAAAGTTAGACATTTTCAAGTAGTTTCAAGTTTGTTGCTACTATAAATAAGGCTGCTATGAACGATTTTGTAATTGCTTTTTTGTGAACATGCATTTTCATTTCCCTTGGGTAAATATCTAGAAGTGAATTTCCTATGTTGATAAATAAGTAAAAAAGCTATTTTAATATATAAATTAACTCTCTATGTTTCCAGAAGTAACCTAATGTTTTTTTTTTTTTGAGAAAACCAAAATATCAGCTGGGTATGGTTGTACATGCCTGTAATCCCAGTACTTGGGGAGATGAGACAGAAGGATTGCAGGTTCAAGGCTAGCACAAGATAACTTAGTGAGAAATTGTTTCAAAATAAAATAAAATAAGGTTGGGAGTATAGCTCAGAGGTAGAACCCCCCCCTCCTGGGTTCAATCCCCAGTACTATGGAAAAAATATATAATTACATTTATCAAACAAATATCCTTTTATTTTTCCTGATAGAAAATGTTTTTCAAGAATAAAAGTTTGTAGTGCTAGGTTGAAATGTAATGTATGAAGATGCTACTTGCTATTTAGGACTAAATCAAATTGTTCTCTAATGTGCATGGGAAACCTAAGTAAATTCTAGGGCCCTTTGACCCAAGCCTGACAATTTTGCAAATTTCCTTTCTCTATTGTCTCTCCCCCTTTGATATCTTCATCTATTTATTTGATACATATTAGAAAAACTTCACATAAAATTATTTTATATAAATGAAACTCTAAAAGTGAAAGAAAAGAATGAGTAAGAGGAACCAAACTGTGTGCATTCATTCTTCTTCAAATAAAGTTCTAGAAGGAAAAAAAAAAGAAACACAAAAGCAACCATGAATTGCAAGATAACTTGTTTGTAATTACTAAAATAATTTGTCTTTTCTAACCAGAAATGATTGGCCAAGCAATGTTTCACTAAAATAGTGCACCTGGCTGCTCTTATATACATAAAAATAAATTAATTTTGGTTATTCTAGGTTTATTCAGTTCAAGGAATAATCAAGGATACTGGTTGCAATCAAGGTAAGGTTTAGCACTGGTGAATAAGGTCAACTGTTTTCCAGTATTACAGCACTGTCTCCCATTCAACTTAAAATATCATGATAAAAATATAGATTCCTTATCTGCATTCCACACTTCTGGAACTAGAAACTCTAATGGCAAAGCTCAATAATTTACCTTAGTTTAGCAAAATTCGCAGGTTAATGTGTATAAAGGATTGCATTTGAAAAATAAGACTTATATAAAATGTTTCCATACCACTCTACTGCATTCCAAATTTCCAATACACCTTCTGTCTTTCTTGTTTGAATCTACCTTTCCCAAGAATTGGCCACTGGCATGGTAATATTTGAAGGCCAACAACTGAGCATTAGCATAGAAGGTTCAGAAAGAATAGTTTTAGGGGTTTGATATTAGACAAAAGGAACTTCAAGGTCATTCAAGTTAGCTCACCAGGAGTTATGTTGGAATGCAGGATGAATCTTTCTTTTCCTAAATGCTTAGGACCAGAAGAGTTCCTGATTTTAGATTTTCTGATTTTGAAATATTTGCATAAACATAATGAGATATCTGAGAGATGAGACCCAAGTCTAAACATGAAATTCATTTATGTCTCATACATACCTTAAACACATACCCTGAAGATAATTTTATACAATATTTTAAATTATTTTGAGCATGAATCAAAGTTTCTTGATATGGAATTTTCTACTTGTGTCATCCTGTTAGCACACAAAAAAGTTTTGAATTACTGAGCATTTTGGAGAGTGTACCATTAAATTAAATTAGATCGATGTAGCTTAACTTATTTGTTGTGATCTTCTCTCATTTTGTAAGTACCTCCACAGGTAATTCAGCCACTCGTATTTTAGCCTCGATCCTTACAATTTAGACCATGTTTTACTGGTCTTTTTTCTCCATCTTTCTCTTATGTGTTCAGTCCACAACTCAAAATTTCTCTTCTAGCACCCTCCCAATCTGGGACTCAGGCCCATTTCTTCAATTTGGCCTCTTTTATTGTAAAGATATTTCAGTTGAGCCATTGTCCCTAAGTTTTCAATTCAATGATTTTCTGTAAACTGTTTTTTGTTTTTGTTTAAACTTTTCCAATGAAAACATAAGAAACCAGATCCAACTGTCACCAGTAGCCATTTTTACTTATTTCTCCTCTTCCACTGCCTTGTGGCTTAAGCATCCAAGGTTTCACTAATGACTGTGACCACTAATACAGTGGAAAATAGTCCTTAGTAATAGAAAACATGATCACAGGGTAAAAGAAAAAACATAGGCAATAAAAGAAGTGGGTTGTGAACAGAATACCACCCGTGTCTCAGTTTTCTCTTTTGCAAATAAGATGAGAAAAAATGGGCCTCGAGCTACCTACTCCATTAGAATCTCCTGAGAATATTCTATAAAATATAAGTTATTAGTCCACACTTACAGAATATTCTGATTTATTTTTTCAAGGAGCAGCATCTGTGAAACTACATTTAAAAATTCTCCCTGTTTAGCCTCTCACCCCAGTGACCCTCAACAGTGAGTATTTTTGAGTGCAAAGTCTCTGATTCTGGCCCTAGGTATCTGTAAACTGATGAATAGACAATGAAAATATAATATATATACACAATGGAATTTTACTCAGCCATAAAGAACAACAAAATTGTGTCATTTACAGGAAAATGGATGGAACTAGAAAATATTATGCTAAATGAGATCAGCCAGCCTCAGAAAGTCAAGTTAAATGTTTTCCCTCATATGTGGAGGCTATAAAGAAAATAGGAAACAAAAGGGACTTGAGATAATTGAGGGGAGAGATCAGTAGAATAGTGGAAGGGGACAGGGGTGAGAGGTGGGGAGTGGAAAAGGAAGAACTGATGAAAGAAACAATTCAAGTTATACTGTACTCATGTATGAAGGTATCACTACCAATCTCATAGTTATGTATGGGGAGGGGTGGGGAGCAGGGTGGGAGAAGCTGAGGAGAAGCTCACCAAGACTTGTGTGCATGACTTTGAACATATGATGTATAATTACAATGAACCAAATTAAAACTACTCCCTGTCTTCATCCATGTTCTGTAACTATAATAGAATACTACAGACTGGATAAGTTATTAAGAAAATAAATTTATTTGGCTCATGCTTGTGAAGGCTGAGAAATTCAAGAGCATGGTGCTGACATCTGGCAAGGGCTTTTGTGCTGCATCATAACATGGTGGAAGGGCAAGCAAGTACGAGAGAGAGGGGGGAGATCGAGAGCCAGAGAACACATATATGAGGAGACCAGGCTGACTTTTATAAGAACCAGTTCCCATGATAACAGACTCACTCTGATAATGACTGAATTAATACTAGCTAGGCCTGATGATATATACCTGTAATCCCAGTATTTGGTAGGCTGAGTCAGGAGGATAACAAGTTTGAGGTCAGCCTCAGCAACTTAGCAAGAACCTGTTTCAAAACAAAAGAAAAAGTGATGGGGTTGTAGCACAGTGGTAGAATGCCTCTAGAATCAATCCCCAGTATAAGTAAACAAATAAATCTAGTATAAGTAACAAATAATCCATTCATAAAGGCTTTCCCTCGTGATCTAATCACCTCTTAGTAGGCCCTATGTTCAAACGACAATACTCCATACTAGATGCTTTTTCTTTTCATACTATAAATATAATGTATACCTAAAAGCAAAGCACATGAGTTTTAATTCCTATAAGAATGGAGTAAATATAATAATCCACTTGATCTCTACTGATTACAACTAAAAACCCTTCACAAAATACATAAAGCAGTTATGTACATGTACCAAATATGGAATCTGATAGTCAAAGGACTACCCAGAAATCAATTACCTGTTTTTCCCCTGTCCCCTATAGTTTTGTTTAAGCTCTGTAAAGTAGCCAAAAATAAAACTACTAAGAGGTACAGATAAAGAAAGATTAAAGACGAACTCAAATTGGTGGCACACACCTATAATCCCAGTACTTGGGAGGCTAACACAGGAGGAGCACAGGTTTGAGGCCAGCCTCAGCAACTTAGTGAGATCCTATTTCAAAATAAAAAATAAAATAGGGCTAGGCTATAGATCAGAGGCAGAATGTCCTGGGTTTGGTTCCCAGCACGAAAAAGAAAAAGAACAGAAAAGCTAAATTTGTATAATCAAAGAAGCCGTAAGGGGTTCAGTGTGAGACAAATTCCTTGTGACTTTCAAGCATGAGCAAAAATAAATAAATAAATAAATAAATAAGCGCATGGAGACTGAACACCACACTGCTGAATGAAGAGTGGGTCATAGAAGAAGTAAGGGAAGAAATTAAAAAAATTCCTAGAAACCAACGAAAATAGAGATACAACTTATCAAAACCTCTGGGACACCCTGAAGGCAGTACTAAGAGGGAAATTTATAGCACTGAGTGCCCACATAAGAAGAACAGAAAACCACCAATTAAATAAACTAATGACACAGCTCAAAGCCCTCGAAAAACAAGAACAATCTAGCCCCAAAGCCAGGAGAAGACAGGAAATCACAAAAATCAGAGTGGAAACTAATGAATTAGAGAATTAAAAAACAATACAGAAGATCAACAAAACTAAAAGCTGGTTCCTTGAAAAAATAAACAAGATAGATAAACCATTGGCCAATCTAACCAAAAGAAAGAGAGAATCAACACAAATTACCAAAATAAGAGATGAAAAAGGAGATATTACCACTGACAGTATGGAAATACAGAAGATAGTCAGAAACTATTTTGAAAAACTGTCCTCCAACAAAATGGAAGACCTAGAAGAAATTGACAAATTCCTAGACACATAAAACCTCCCTAAATTGAGTCAAGAAGATATCGAAAACTTAAACCGACCAATAACAATCAAAGAAATAGAAACAGCAATAAAGAGTTTACCATCAAACAACAGTCCAGGACCAGATGGTTTTCCAAGTGAATTTTATAAAACATTTTTAGAAGAGCTAATTCCAATACTCCTCAAGCTATTCCATGAAATAGAAAGAAACGGGACCCTCCCAAACACATTCTATGAAGCCAACATCACACTAATACCAAAACCAAATAAAGACAGCTCAAGAAAAGAAAACTATAGGCCTATATCATTGATGAACTTAGATGCAAAACTGCTAAAAAGATACTAGCAACGCACATTCAAAACCACATCAAGAAAATTATACACCATGACCAAGCCAGGTTCATCCCAGGGATGCAAGGCTGGTTCAACATTCGAAAAACAATACATGTAATTCACCACATAAACAGACTCAAAGACAAAAATCACATGATCATCTCAATTGATGCTGAAAAAGCCTTTGACAAGATCCAACACCCATTCATGCTAAAAGCACTTCAGAGAATTGGAATAGAAGGAACATACCTCAAAATCATAGAGGCAATATACAATAGGCCCACAGCCAGCATCATATTAAATGGAGAAAAACTGCAAGAGTTCCCACTAAAGACAGGAACAAGACAAGGATGTCCATTATCACCTCTTCTATTTAATATAGTACTCGAGACTCTAGCCAGAGCAATAAGGCAAGAGAAGG
>PVLC010015630.1:0-13234 GCA_004027655.1 Graphiurus murinus
AAAAAAAAAAAAAAAAAAAAAGAAAAAAGAAACAGGGTCTCACTAAGTTGTGAAGGGCCTCACTAAGTAACTGAGACTGGCCTTCAACCTGCGATCCTCCAGTCTCAGCCTCCCAAGTATTGGGATGACAAGCGTGTGCCGCCATGCCCGGCTTCGCTGTGGGATTTCATCCTGTGCTTCTGTCTCCCGTCATGCAGACGATAACAGCAACCAGAGCTCCATAGCAGACGCCTCCCCCATCAAACAGGAACACAGCAGCAACTCCAGCCCTGCTCCAGAGCCCAGCTCAGCCATGCCCAGCGACGGCGCCGAGGCCAAGGCGGACGAGGTGCCGGCCGACGGGAAAGAGCACCCTGGGGCCGAAGGTGGGTGCCCCCGGGACTGTGGCCCAGAGGGCCCTCCCTCCAGCCAGTCAGGACAGGAGGCTGTGCCCCACGCCAGCCTTAGAAGGTGACAGTAAAGGCAAGGTAGTACCACACCATGTATTCTTGTGTGGCGATTAAAAATGAGACAATCAAGCCGGCTGTGGTGGCGCACGCTTGTAATCCCAGTACTTGGGAGGCTGAGACAGGAGGATCACAGGTTCATGGCCAGCCTCGGTAACTTAGTGAGGGCCCTCCACAACTTGGTGAGACCCTGTTTCAAAATAAAGAATAAAAAATAGGGCTGGGGGTGAAGCTCAGAGGTAGAATGCCCCTGGGTTCCATCCTCAGTATCACAAAATAAAAATTAAAAAAAAGATATAATCTAGTGAAGATTTATAAAGTAGAAAAGGAGCCGGATGTGGTGGCACACGCTTGTAATCCCAGCATTTGGGAGGCTGAGACCGGAGGATCCGGGTTCACGGCCAGCCTCAGCTACCTAGTGAGGCCCTCCGCAACTTAGTGAGACCCTGTTTCAAAATAAAGGATAAAAAATAGGGCTGGGGGTGTAGCTTGGAGGTAGAATGCCCCTGAGTTCAATCCCCAGTACCGCAAAATAAATAAATAAATAAATAGTAGAAAAGGGAAACCAGGAGTGGTGGCACACACCTGTAATCTCAGTGTTTGGGAGGCTGAGACAGGAGAATCGAAGGTTCAAGGCCAGCCTCAGCTACTTAGCAAGACCCTCAGCAACTTAGTGAGATGCTGTTTTAAAACAAAAAATAAATTGGAGCCAGGCGTGGTGGTGCACGCTTATAATCCCAGTACTTGGGAGGCAGAGACTGGAGGATCCAAGTTCGTGGCCAGCCTCAGCTACTTAGTGAGGCACTCTGCAACTTAGTGAGACCCTGTTTCGAAAAAAAACAATAAAAAAAAAAAAAAAAAAAAATAGGGCTAGGGATGTAGCTCCAAGGTAGAATGCCCCTGGGTTCAATCCCCGAGATAGATAGATAGGTAGGTAGGTAGATAGATAATTAAATGGCACTGAAAGTTGCTCTTTTGCAAGGTCACTGCAAGGAGGAAAGGAGGCAGAGACTTCAGTGAAGTCTGGCATAGAGGGAGGCCTTGGGGGCTGGGGAGCACGTCTGGAGGAGAAGCAGTGCTAAAGTGCTGGGGCAGCTGGGGCCACATCGTGACTCCCCCACCCTGGCTTACTCCCTCCCTCTTTGCCTTCCTTCCTTCTTCCCTCCCGCCCTTCCAAAATTTTTATAGTGCTGGGAATTGAACTCAGAGGCACCCTACCTCTGAGCTCTACCCCCACCCCGATTTTATTTTTTATTTTGAAACAGGGTCTTACTAAGTTGCTGAGGCTGGCCTTGAACCTATGATCCTCCTGTCTCAGCCTCCCAAGTACTGGGATTGCAAGCGTGTACCACCACACCCGGCTTCCTTCCAAAATTTTTATGGTACTGGGGATTGAACCCAGGGGCCTTCTACTCTGAGCTACACCCCTAGTCCTTTTTATTTTTTGTTGGAAGCAGGGTCTCGCTGGGTTGATGGGAATCTAGCTACATTGCTGAGGCTGACCTCGAACCTGTGATCCTCCTGTCTCCCCAGTATTGGGATTACAGCTGTGTACCACCACTCTCGGCTGCATTCTGGTTTCTTTATGGCCGTGGCCTTGTTTCACCATATCTAGGTCTATGTCTCTGCCCTAAAGGGCCAATTAAAGCCCAGCTGTAGGGATTATATTTTGGGGTAATATTTCCATAACTTTTATTTAATTAATTAATTTATTTCTTGCAGTACTGGGGATTGAACCCAAGGCCATTCTACCTCCGAGCTATACCCCCAGCGCCATTTCTTTCTTTCTTTCTTTTTTTTTTTTGCGGTACTGGGGATTGAATTCGGGGGCATTCTACCTCCGAGCTACACCCCCAGCCCTATTTTTTATTCTTTATTTTGAAACCAAGTCTCACTAAGTTGCAGAGGGCTTCACTAGGTAGCTGAGGCTAGCCGTGAACCCGGATCCTCCGGTCTCAGCCTCCCGAATGCTGGGATTACAAGCGTGCGCCACCACGCCCGGCTTCAGCGCCATTTCTTTATTTTGAAACAGGTTGCAGAGACTCCACTAAGTAGTTGAGGTTGGCCATGAACCTGCAATCCTCCTGTCTCAGCCTCCCAAGTACTGGGATCACAACAAGCGTGCGCCACCACGTCCAGCTTATTTATTTTTGGCACTGGGGATGGAACCCAGAGGCATTCTACCTCCAAGCTACACCCCTAGCCCTATTTTATTTTTATTTGGAGAGACAGGGTCTCACTAGGTTGATGAGAATCTCACTATTTGCTGAGGCTGTCCTCTAACCTACGATCCTCCTGTCTCAGCCTCCCAAGTACTGGGATGACAAGTGTGCGTCACCACGCCTGGTTTAACTGCTACATTTTGCCCTTATCCTCCCCGCCCCCTCAAACTTCACCACTGTTGAAGTCTGTGTAGCTGCCGGGAACCACACCAGAGTCCTCTTCGGCCACCCCCGGCCACTGGGCCTGCACCCAACTGCTTGATCCCAAGCTCCCCAGGGGCAGGAGGACGGGCCCAGGCCACCTTCCCAGGTGGGTGCCCCGGGCAGGCCAGGCGGCTGCCAGCCGTTGACCTTGCGCTGACCTTGTTTACTGCTGATTGAGTTCAGGGAATGACATAATGTCCAAGCTCCTGGGACTAAATTTAGGCCCCAGGAAAATGATTTCCCTGGGTAGGCTCCAGCACCAGCTCACGCAGGGAAGCGGGCCGTCGCCCTGAGCTGGTGCTGAGCCTCCCAGCCTGCGCCCACCGCGCCCTCGGGAGAGGCCAGGGGCCAGGCAAGTGTGTGTCCAGCCGGGCGAGCGGGGGTCCCCCAGGACCAGCGCCCGCATGACCTCGGAGCCTGCGTCTGGGGCCCCTCCTGCCCCTCCATCTGCAGAGCCCCCCACAGGGAGCTGTGATCTGAGACCGGAGGATCCGAGTTCGAGGCCAGCCTCAGCTACTTAGTGAGTCCCTCTGCAACTTAGTGAGACCCTGTTTCAAAAATAAAGAATAAAAAATAGGGCTGGGGGTGGAGCTTGGAGGTAGAATGCCCCTGGTTCAATCCCCAGTACCGCAAAAAAATAAAAAAAAGAATTATCATCCCCAAAAGAAACTGTACCCAGGACCCAGCCGCTTCTCCTTTCTCCTCCCCTCTCCCTGTTCCCTGGCAACCACCCACCCGCTCTCTGTCTCAGTGGAGTTACCTGTTCTGGATGCTTCCTATAAATGTTGCCCAACACTGGACACATGGCGCACGCCTGTCATTCCAGTACTTGGGAGGCTGAGACAGGAGGATTGCAGGTCTGAGGCCAGCCTCAACAACCTAGTGACCCTGTTTCCAAAGAGAATATATAAAGGGCTGGAGGTGTAGCTCGGAGGTAGAATGCTCTTGGGTTCAATCTCCAGTACCACCAAAAAAAAAAAAATCTTCCAACAATATGTAGTCATTAATGGCTGATTTCTCTCACATAGCATTGTAGTTTCAAGGTTTATCTATGCCATCCCACAGCGTCCCCAGCCCTTCTTCTTTTTTTTTTTTTCAGTACTGGGGATTGAACTCAGGGGCATTCTACCTCCGAGCTACACTCCCAGCCCTATTTTTTATTCTTTATTTTGAAACCGGGTCTCACTAAGTTTCGAGGGCCTCACTAAGCAGCTGAGGCTGGCCTCGAACCTGGATCCTCTAGTCTCAGCCTCCCAAATGCTGGGATTACAAGTGTGCACCACCACGCCTGGCCCCAGCCCTTCTTCTTATATTTATTTATTTATTTATTTATTTATTTATTTATGTATTTATTTATTTATTGTAGTACTGGAGATTGAACCCAGGGACATTCTACCTCTGAGCTATACCCCCAGCCCTATTATTTATTTATTTATTTATTTTTGTGGTACTGGGGATTGAACTCGGGCATTCTACCTCCAAGCTACATATTCTTTATTTTGAAACATGGTCTCACTAAGTTGCAGAGTGCCTCACTAAGTAGCCGAGGCTAGCTTCGAACCTGGATCCTCAGGTCTCAGCCTCCCAAGTACTGAGATTATAAAGATGCGCCACCACACCCAGCTTTTTATTTTTTATTTTTATTTTTTTAATTTGGTGCTGGGGATTGAATCAGGAGTCATTCTACCTCCCAGCTACACCCCCAACCCTACTTTTTATTCTTAATTTTGAAACAGGGTCTCACTAAGTTGCAGAGAGCCTCAGTAAGTATCTGAGGCTGGCTGTAAACCCAGATCCTCCTGTCTTAGACTCCCAAGTGTTGGGATTACAAGCATGTGCCACCACACCCAGCTCTTATTTTTTATTTTGAAACAGGGCCTTGCTAAGTTATCTCATGCTGGCCTGGAACTTGCGATCTTCCTGCCTTGGCCTCCCAAGTAGCTGGGATTACACACCTGTGCCACCATGCCAGGCTGTTTTTATTACTTTTGTGGACATATACCTAGGAGTGACATTGGTGAGTCATATCCAAATTCTGTGTTTAACTTTTTTTTTGTGGTACTGGTTATTGAACCCACAGGCCATTTTGCCTTCAAGCTACACTCCCAGCCTTATTTTTTACTCTTAATTTTGAAACAGGGTCTCACTAAGTTGCAGAGAGCCTCACCAATAGTTGATGCTGTGAACCTGAGATCCTCCTGTCTCAGCTTCCCAAGTACTGGGATTCTTAGCGTGCACCACTACACCCAGCTTTTTTTTTTTTTTTTTTTTTTTTTTGGTACTGGGAGTTGAACCCAGAGGTACTCTACCTCCAAGCTGCACCCCGATCCTTATTTTATTTCTTATTTGAAAACAGGTTCTCACTAGGTTGCTGAGAGCCTTGCTAAGTTGTTGAAGCTGGCGTTGAACCTGTGATCCTCCTGTCTCGCCCTCCAAAGTGCTAGGATTACGGGCATGTGCCACTTTTTCCTTTTCTTTTCTCCTTCCTTCCTTCATTCTTCTTCTTTTTCTTTCTTTCTCTCTCTCTCTTTCTCTTTCTTTCTTTCTTTCTTTCTTTCTTTCTTTCTTTCTTTCTTTCTTTCAGAAGGGAGGTCTAGGGCTGAGAGTACCTAGACCCACAGGAAGCTAATGGCAGAAACAGTACGGGCAGTATTTGAACCCAGATCTGTCTCTAAACCCCCTGTCCCTCCATACACCGGGTTGTTGGCGGGGCCCAGCCCCAGGGATAGAGGACCTTGATCTTTCTCTGAAGCAACAAGAAAGCCCAGCTCAGGGCCGCCCTGGTGAACCCTGGCCAGGGTTGGGTCTCCTGGCCTGGCCTCAAGGGATCAGGGCTGCTGGGCTGGGGAGTCGCAGGGTTCTGGTCAACAACAGCTCTTGGTCCCTGCTGGCCTCCCCTGGAGGGAGGACCTTGCCACTCCTCCTGGCCGTGCTCCCCAGCTGAGCCCCAGCTCCTCCCGGCCCTGGACAGCCGCCGCCGCGTCCCCGGGTCCCCGTAATGCTCCCTTGGCTTTTCATTCAACTCTCCTGACCTTTTTTCTCCTTTATTAATTCTCTGCCTCAGAAACCCCAGAAAGTAAGTCTCGCTTGCTTATGCTTTTGTTTGTTTATTTGTTTGTCTGGTACTGGAGATTGAACCCAGAGCTAGATCCCCAGCCATATTTCATTTTTTATTTTGAAACGGGGTCTCTCTGAGTTGCTGAGACTGACTTTGAATCTGTGATCCCCCTTTCTCAGCCTATTTTCATGTGCTAGCTAGGTATTTATTTATTGGAACTGGGTATTGAACTCAGGGGCATTCTACCTATGATTATTATTAATTTTTTTTTTGTTTGGTTTTTTTTTTTTTTTTTTTTTTTTTTTTTTTTTTTTTTTTTTTTTTTTTTTTTTTTTTTTTTTTTTTTTTGGTGGAACTGGGGATTGAACTCAGGGGCATTCTGCCTCTGAGCTATACCCCTAGCTCTATTTTTTCCTCCGCTTTCAGCCTCCCAAGTACTGGTATTACAAGCGTGCACCCACCATGCCTGGCTTCGTGTGCTTTTCAAAACTAGGTAACCTAAAGCCAGGCGTGGTGGCACACACTTGTCTGGGAGGCTAAGACAGGAGGATCCGGGTTCTCGGCCAGCCTTGGCTACTTAGTGAGGCCCTCCGAAACCTAGTGAGACCCTGTTTCAAAATAAAGAATAAAAAACAAATAGGGCTGGGGGTGTAGCTAGGAGGAATGCCCCTGGGTTCAACCCCTAGTACCGCAAAAAAAATAAGTAAATAAAAATAAAAATACACCAGTTATCCCCCCTCGAAACCATATCACCTCTTCCAGCCTGTACCTTTCTTCTTCCAAGATATTTGGGATGGGCAAACAGGAAGACTGAGGCATGAAAAATAACCCAAAAAACCAGAACCATTAGGTCAGTAATCTCTGGATAGAATATTGTGTGACAGCCAGACGCACGCCTATAATTCCAGTACTTGGGTGGCCAATTGCAGGTTCAAGACCAGCATCAGCAACGTATCGAGACCCTCAGCAACTTAGCAAGACCCTGCTTTCAAATAAAAAATAAAATAGGGCTGGGGGGGTATAGCTCAGAGGTAGAATACCCCTGGGTACAAATTCCCAGTACCACCAAAAAAAAAAAAAAAAAAAAGAAAAGAAAAGAAAAAGAAAGCTGTGTAGCCATCTTGTAAGCTCTTGTGTTTAGAGAAGAATCTGTAAAAACTTCTGGGTGGTCGCCATCTGGGGAGGTAGGAAAATGAAACGATTTGCACGTGGAGGGAAACATACATCTGGAAAGATGGAGAAAAATCCTCTAAAATGTTCAGTGGTATCTGTGGGTGGCGGGAGACAGCAGGTGACTTGAACAAATTTTTTTTTTCCTGTTATTTCCTGCAATGATTAAGCATTGCTCTGACAGTGACAGGAACAGGCATAGTATTAAGAGAAATGTGTGCAAAGGGTCTGATCGCCCTGAGGCTGCACAACAGGGAAGTCTTTCTTGGCGGCCACCTCCCTGCCCGGAGAGGAGTCGGCAGCCATGATCGCTGGGCGCTGCAGGCCCACTAGAGGGCGCCAGCACCCGCAGCATCCTAACGTGGACCTTCCAGCTGGCAGCTAATAGGTGTGCAGGGGAGGGTTGGAGCCCTGGGGGCCTGCTGTGTCCCCGGCTGCTTAAAACCACCTCACTAACTAAGGAATAAGAGGTTTCCAAAGCCCCCAGCTCCTCCAGCCCCGGAAAGACACCAGCCACCAAACTACCCAGTTCCAGGTATTTTTGGAACTCGGTCCATCTGGCGTCCACATCACGTATCTGAAAACAGCGGCTGTCGTCTTGCTTTTCTCACAGACACCTCTGATGAGCAGAACTCACAGTCTTCGATGGAAAACTCCATGAACAGTTCAGAGAAAGTAGAACGGCAGCCGTCTGCAGAGTCGGGGCTGGCCGCCGAGACGTCCGCAATCTCTCAGGTACGTCGAGCCGGCTTTCCCCGGGCCAGCCAGAGTGGCCGGGGGCCCACTGGGTCGTCTGGGATACATTGGAAGGGGTTTAGATTTCTTTTTGTTTTTTGTTGTTGTTGTTTTGTGGTACTGGGGATTGAACCCATGGAACATTCTACTTCCCAGCTACACCCCCAGCCCTGTTTCTTATTCTTTATTTTGAAACAAGGTCTCAGTAAGTTGCGGAGGACCTCACTAAGTAGCTGAGGCTGGCCGCGAACCCGGATCCTCCTGTTTCAGCCTCCCAAGAACTGAGATGACAAGTGGGACTTGATCCTCAAGTCAGTGGGCAAATGTCGGAAGGTTTTCTGCCCCATGTGTGGTGTGCGTCTTAGGAAGATGGCTCAGGCTGTTAGGATGGCGGGTACGGAGGCCACAGCAGAGGCACTGTGACATCCAGGCCTGTGGTTGGCCCAGGTCTGGCCAGGGCAGCAGGGAGCACAGAGAGATAGGCCAGCAGTGGATGGAACTTGCTAGTGGGGTGGTAGAGGGCAGGGAAGGAGAGTGGGGAACAGGGAGCCCTCCAATCGCGGGCTCCATTCCTGGCCAGTGTCGGCACAGAGGCTCAGGTAAGACTGGGGAACGCCAAGCTGGGCGTGGTGGGCTTGTAATCCCAGTACTTGGGAGGCTGAGGTAGGAGGATCACAGGTTTGAGGGCAGCCTCAGCAAGCAGTGAGACTTTCATCAACCTAGTGAGACCCTGTTTCCAAATAAGAAATTAAAAAAAAAAAAAAAAAAGCTGGGCATGATAGCACATGCTTGTAATCCCAGTACTTGGGAGACTGAGACAGGAGGATCCCAGGTTGGAGGACAGCCTCAGCAAGCAGTGAGACTTTCATCAACCTAGTGAGACCCTGTTTCAAAATAAAAATAAAATCAGGCTGGAGGTGTGGCTCAGAGGTAGAATGCCTCTGGGTTCAATCCCCAGTAGCAGGTGTACACACATACACACACACACACACACACACACACACACACACACACAGACAGAGGTACCTGCTTTCCCTGGAGGGACGATAGTCAGCACGGCAGAGTGGGTTGGGCCTGCCGGAGACAGCCCTAGAGTTTAGACAGACGAACCAGAAACTATACAAATAATTCCCCTCTCAACTAATTACAGATGGGAAGACGGGTCGCAGGGAAACCTGGTCCAGTCTGGGCGGGGTGGGGGCGAGGAGCTCAGAGGCAGAGGGAGCAGCGTGGGTGGCCATCCCAGGGTGACGGTGCCCTCAGCAGGGCCAGGCGGGGACAAAGGGACGAGGGGCCTGCATGCTCCTGGCCGCATTCGAGTGTGACATTATCTGGGGACCCCACGGCCACTCCATCTCGGCCTTGGCCTGAACCCCTCTCTTTTTTCTCCCCCCCAAGGATTTGGAAGGGGTGCCGCCATCTAAAAAGATGAAGCTGGAGACGTCTCAACAGAACTCCGAGGAGATGTAGGCGCCACGCTCGACCCTCCGGTCCGGTCCCATCAGCCGGCTTCATTCTCGACGGCGGCGCCCCCCGCGAGCCCTCCCGGGTGCGGACAGAACTACTAACGTTTCAAGTTTACCAAGTGCAAATCCAAGGACACCCAGACTGGCGGCGGCGGCGGCGGCGGCGTGGCCCCCAGGCACCCGAGGGCGCTGCCGTGAAGCGGAACCCTCGAACCCGAACCCGGAGGGAGGCCGCAGCCCTGGGGAGGAGGCGGGGTCCGCAGCTCAGGAGCGCCCACCCCTCTCGGAAGCCAAGATTACATTTGTGTTGCTGCTGTACCCCCTCTCCCCACAACCCCCCCCCCATCTCTATTTAACGACATAAGCTACTCGAGGGTGGACACGGTAGATCAGGAATTCGCTTTTCTTCGGGCTTTTCACCCGTTCCTCCAATCCCTTCCGCTTTCTTTTTCTTGTGCCTTCTGCCCTTGAGGTGACCTCTGGCATGTCCCCCGCTCCTCCCCGGTTGCTCGTGTCTCCCTTTGCAAAGTGCCCTCCTTCCCCGTCTTCTTCCCTGCACAGGACTGCTTAGAGCAGGCAGGGGGCAGCTGCGGAGGGTAGGTGCTCCCCAGCCGGCCCGGTGCCTGGGAAGGGAGCTTGGGTGCCCCCCGAACCCTGGGTGGGGTTGGCACCGGCCCTCGGTGCCCAGTCCCCGGGGGCTGACCTCCCTAGTCCAGGCCAGCCCTCGCCGCCTCGGGGCCTGTGTGGACATGCAAAGCCCTTCAGTTTTTTTCTGGATTTTTCTGGTACTTCCATTCAATTGTCCCCAGCGCCACTGCTTCCTCCTGAGCCTCTGAGGACTCGACGTGACTTCGGCTGACCGCAGATTTCTCTCCCTCAGACGACGGCACAGGCGGCAGGAACAGCTGGTGCTGAATTTCCTCACACACGGGACGAGGCCTGGATTCCAAATCCACAGACGCCGGCTGCCCCTTTGCCGCCCTGTTGCGGCCCGTCCCCAGAGATTGGCCCCCGAACCCTCCTGCTTTTTTTCGTAATTCGGACTCTCAGAGCCAACGAGCGGGTGGACGGGGTCCACCAGGGAGCCGGCCTTGATGGATAGGCCTTAAAGGCCATAAAGCAAGCCACCAAGGGGTCGGGAAGATTTGCACGCCTTCCAGAAAGGAGCAATGGAGTCGCCCCCACTCCCCGTCCCACGCCGGGACAGCTTCTTCCCGCTAAATGGAGATGCCGGCCCCCCTTGAATGGACTGTCTAACTCTTGAGTTCTGAGGCCTGGTTTGCTCTTAAGTAATTAATATACAGACTCCTCAGACCTTAAACCTTTTCCTGAGCTTTCTTTTCTGCACTGGAGTAATATCTCCCTTTGAGTTGTGTGTTATAGGGGGGGGTAGGGAGGGCGATGGGTTTTGTTGGGGTTTTTTTTTGTGTTGTTTTTGTTTTTTTGTTGTTTTTTTTTTGGCTAATTGGTGCATTTTCAGGCACTACTTTGACATGTGGATCTTTCTCCTGACCACCATGGGAAGTGTCTGCCAGGTTCCATTTTCTAAGAGTTTCTGAGGGTGAAGCTCCTACTTTTTTTTATTTTTTGAAAGAGAGCCCATCTATTTCCTGCACTTCAAGAAGAATCAAAATATTCCTGAATTTTTCAAATACCTCATGCAAAATGTCTCCTGAAATAAGGGAAGAAAAAAAAAAAAACTTTGAAAAATCTTAATGTTGAAGTTAACAAGGTTGTAAGGTTCTGTCTTAAAGAAAGAAAGGAAAAAAAAAAATAAGAATCCTTGTACTTACCAATTTTGCCCCTCATGCGGGCTGGTCAGCTCCCTTGGGGACTGTGTGGCACCTGGGCCCAGAGGTGACCCCAACTCGAGACCTCTCCACCGATCTATCTCAAGGTGGTTTTACCTCCAGATCTTTCCTAGAGTCAGGGTGACGTTTTCTTTGCAGCGAAGCTCCATTTTGATGGAAGATGAATTTGGATATTTATTTCTTTTTTTGGGGGGGGGGGGACGACCAGAAGAGAGCCCCGAGAAAATCCGGCACATACGCCCCCACGGAGATGGCGGGGTGCTCTTCCGCTCGCCCCCACTTTCTTGGGACAGGCGAGGGAGCTGGTGCAGTTGAGGATGAAGACAACGCCGTCCACGGTACCCAGGCTGTCACTCGTTTTTCTCTGAAGTGCCTGAAGGTGGGAATGCGCCAGCGGATGGGACCGGCTGGGCCCCCCCCCTGCACGCCACGCTGGCCGGGAAGACCTTCCACCCGACATGGTGAGACTGCAGAAATCAATGTGCTTCCTTCCCTGACGCGGTCGGCTCCCCGAGCTGCTGCTCCCCGCCCAGCCCGCACCTCGCCTCGTCCGTCCCCACCGCAGAATCCTAAGACCTCTCAGCTGGCCGAGCCAGGGGCGCGTCTTCAGCGAAAGCCTGCCTTTGTGCGGACATCAGGCCCCCCAAGGCCTAAAGGGCTCCCAGGGCAAACCTGCTTCCTCCCCCCAAAACGAAGGCGGGGACGCTGCGGCTACACATTCCACAGAGCGCTGGCACTTAACACCCGTAAACCCGGAAGGAAGGCTGTCGAACAACGCGTCCTACGGGGTGGTGACCGTCCATCGTCAAGAGTGTCACGGTTTGGAATGTACGTTACCGCCTATCGCCGAGGACCTGGTTAGAGGTATAAAGACCTTTTTTTTTTTTTTTTTCACTGTTATCTAATTTTTTTTCCTCTTAGGATTTTTTTTTTTTTTGGTGTGTTGTACAGCAGTATAATTTTTTCACTTATTTATTCCATCAGTAGATATGGTTTGTACAATGTACAATGGTTCCATTTCAGAAAATAAAAAAAAAAAAATTCAAATCATGAATACACGTGGTTGTGTTGCATTGTAATAAAGAGTAAAGCCGAGCCGGGTAGCGCAGGCTTGTGATCCCAGTACATGAGAGGCTGAGAGAGGAGGATTACAGGTTCAAGACCAGCCTCAGCAATTTAGTGAGGCCCTGTTTCAAAGTAAAAAGTAAAAAGGACTGGGCATGGAGGTGCATGTTTGTCATCCTAGTACTCAGGCATGGTGGCCCACGCTTGTAATCCCAGCATTTGGGAGGCTGAGACTGGAGGATCCGGGTTCTCGGCCAGCCTCAGCTACCTGGTGAGGCACTCTGCAACTTAGTGAGACTCGGTTTCAAAATAAAGAATAAAAAATAGGGCTGGGGGTGTAGCTCAGAGGTAGAATGCCCCTGAGTTCAATCCCTAGTGCCACAAAAAAAAAAAAGAATAAAAAATCGGTCTGGGGGTTTAGCTTGGAGGTAGAATGCCCCTGGGTTCAATCCCTAGTACAAAAGCAGGGCATGGTGGCGCACGCTTGTAATCCCAGCATTTGGGGGGAGCATCTTGGGAGCAGGGAAGCAACAGTCCCTGTGTACAAGGAGCTCACCTGAACCTGCACAGTCAGGGCCCTGCAGCCATGCAGAAGAGGCCAGGGCAGCCGGGGACAAGGTGTCCTCACCATCCACCTGACTTTGGTTTTTGTACTAAGGATGGAACCCAGGGGCATTCTACCTCCAAGCTACACCCCCAGCCCTATTTTAATTCTTTATTTTGAAACAGGGTCTCACTAAGTTGTGGAGGGCCTCACTAAGTAGCTGAGGCTGGCTGGGAACCCAGATCCTCCTATCTCAGCCTCCCAAGTACTGGGATGACAAGCGTGCACCGCCACGCCCAGCGATAGCTGTCATTATTAAGCACCACTGTGGACAGGTGTTAGCCTCCTCATCCTGGTGAGGAAGCTGCAGGATTATCCTTTGTCTTGCTCCTGTGGCCAGGCAGAGCCCCAGTCTAAACGCCATACCCGGGGCCAGGGATGTAGCTCAGTGGTAGAGAATTTGCCTAGCATGCACCAGGCCCTGGTTTTGATCCCCAGTCCTGCAAAAAGTAA